>FLRD01000105.1:0-17985 GCA_900088485.1 Plasmodium ovale wallikeri | reverse complement strand
AGGCTATGAAGGAAAAAAAAAAAAAAAAAAAAAAAAAATAAAAAAAAAAAATTTTATGAAAAAAAAAAAAAAAAAAAAAAAAAAAAAAAAATAGTTATACAGCATAAAGAAGTAATAACGCATAATGCACATATGATGAGCATTTACATTTAGCAGTTCACATGTACCCCTATTAATATACAGTGAGCATTTCTGTTTGAATATAGGTAAAAATAAAAACCTAGTAAGTATTAATGCCTAATGAAAGGGAACAACTCTCGATTTCGAGCGATTACGGGGAATTTAATATATGTACGTAGGTGCGCATGCAAGGTATGTACTTTGTACATATTGATGCCTTGATGATATACTGTTTGTGCTCTGCATATTTGCGCACTAAGCACAAATGGCAGGAAAAGAAAGCTATCTTTTAGTTTAAAGCTTTTCATGCCTTTTACATATACATGTACATGTACATGTACATACTTAATATTTTCCCGCTTGTTTTATACACGCCGGGTCGTCTCCTTTTTCGCGTCGCGGGCGTTGAATATGAATTGCTGCAATGGATTCCAATATGGTGCACTCCATAGAGGTAAGAATGGTACGCAATACGAGAGCATGTGTGCCTCTCATGTATTGTATGTAAACTTGTGGAGCTTATTCTGGGTGATAACGAAATGGATTGACAAAAAACGTTGGTTCACCGCTGTGCCAACTGTGGTGTACCGAACATATGACGATGTTATTTGCAGTATACATACGCACGTTTGCTACTTTTAATAGTAACTTCAGGCAAGGTGATATCACCAATTTCGCTGGTGCATAGGTATATATATATATATATATATATATATATATATATATATATATATATATATATATATATATATATGTACATGCTCACTTATGCGAATGGCATATCGTATAATGTGGCTTGGAGGATATTTTACTTTGTCACTCTCACGAAGGGCATTAAAAAAAAAAAAAAAAAAAAAAAAAAAAACCACGGACTGCACCGACAGAATGGAGAGTAAGCACTATAAATATAGCATTGCGCAAAAATAGAAAGAAAAAAAAAAAGAAATAATATACATGTTGCTATTTTAAAATTGTAAAATGGTTACACTAGCGTATTAGAAATGCTCGCAGTTTAGTGTTCCCTTCAAATGGTGTGTAATAAATACAACGTAGCAATGACCCAGGCAGTTATGCACAAACCGGAAAACTCAGCGTAGGAAGAACTAACGTTTTAGAACCCATTACTTTTATGAAACTGTGTTTTTACGAAATATGAACATCTCTCTTTGGCATATTACTGAACCAATGTGGTATTTAAAAAAAAAAAAAAAGCAAAATAAAAGGAGATGAGACTAAATTTTTTTCAACATAGTGCATGATGAAATGGTATGCTGCTATGATAGTATGAAAAAATAAAAAAAGTGCATCTTTTTGTAGTCCCCGTTTGGTCATTCCTTTGTCCATACCTCCTCATACTTGGTAATGGTGCATATACTTTTACCTACATGCATGGTAGCGTATCCCCATGGAGACAATTATGCAACAGAACGGATAATACATACAAGTATCACACTGCCATCCCAGCGTTTGCAACACATCCATTGAATTTTGTTTCCCTCATGTGTTTGCCGCTTACCTCCTTTCTTTCCCCCTTCCCTTTTTTTAAAAAAGAGAAAAAGGAATGTTCTTTGCATTTTCTTAACGTTATGATGGAAAGACTAAAATAGGGCTAAATTTTATTTCCCTTCCTTTTTGAAATTTGCATATGCATATAAGTCAAACAAGGAGAAAACAGAACTATGCGATAACTTCGCGGACGAATTCACCGTTTTTCATGCTTGCATGCGCATATACATGCTTATGCGCGCGTGCTCATGTGCATCTGCCCTTGCACTTGGATATATATGATAGGGGTACTGCCTGAACCCGTTTGTGAAAAGTGCGGACTTACTAGTCTATTTTTCTCTTTTTTTGTAATTTTTTCCATTTATTGCTTCACAATGATGGAACGTAAGGAGAACTTAGATTTGAGGCGGAGAAAGAAGTTCATACTCGTGCCAAGTCATAGACAATTCGAGCAATATTCCTTCGCAAAATCTATTGTTGTATATCTTTTAATGATTAGCAAAAATGTGTAACCTTTCTTTCGTTAAAAGGTGAAGGAGAAAAGAAGATCGTGTGTTTGTACTCATGTGCTTGTGCCTGTAGAGGTGGGTATTACACGTAATACAATCCCACTGAACGGATATAACTCCTATGTAAGGTTTTGATTATGCTTTATCTGGAGTGTTTATTTTTGTACACTCGTCACAAATCGGACATCTAACTTTCGTCCCGTTTGTGAAACGCGAGAAGACCGACGATTTCAAAAACTTCAATGCAATTTGCAAAGTTTATGCGTGTGCATGCAAATGAAAAAACTGCTGCTCAATGGGAGGTATTACAGATGGTTCACTAATCTGTGAATTTGATAAAGGACAAAAGAAAAGTAATCCAGAAACCAACTGTAAAATGAGACTATATAAAATATTTCAACGATATGGTGACACATGTATTCGCATAATTTCAAAATGGATGGTAAAACTGGAGGAACATTAAAGGCATGCACATTTCTATACATAAAAGGATGGAGTTATTAGATCATTCTTCTTAAAACACTTTTGTACGTAACAAATTCCGCATGTAAATATGTGGTATGTGTGTCTGTAACTGTACATATGTACTTCCACCTTAAGACTATCCATCCATTGAGAGAAGCGAGAACCAAGACATTGTGCCAAATAAAAACGTTACAATAAAGAGATACATATGTTTACTATCGCAATATAAAAGTTTTATGCATTTGTAACGGGTTCAATTTCAATCCCAGGTGATAAAACTGTTGTGCATATATTTTTACGTTTATCTAACGGGTAAGTGCTCTATAAAGTTAAACCCCTTTAACTGAACGTGTGCTCGAGTTGTTTTTTTTCGCATCAAAAAAGAAACATGTACGTTATTTGATACAAACGCGTGATTAATAAGCGGGACAAAGAGGTAATGAATTCTACAACAATAAAATGGGAGGATGGTACATAGCGTAGCAACATGTGCTACATACGAGTATTGTACCTACACGTACGCACATTCATAGTTATACGAATGTGTCCATTTTAAGTTGCACCGCAGAAATAGCGGAACAGGGCATACCAAAAGGTACGCAAAAAAAACAAAAAAAAAAAAAAAAAAAAAAAAATTGAAGCCTTTTTTTTTTCTTTTGTCAATACTTTTTAATAAAAATAAAAACTTCGATTTGAACGGAGCATATTCTATTTTTTCTTCCCAGTTTGACGCAGCAAACGTTTTTGATGAAACTCGAAAAAGGTACCATTTATTACCTGCAGTGGAGTTTTAAATATGCTCTCGTGTAAATATTTACAAAACATATGTTCATTTGCAATGGGTGCCCATTACATTACAAACGAGTATTTATGTGATATATCCCATATAATATTTTCACTTTAATTTTTATTTTTTTATATTTTTAAGCAGAATATATATCATCCTAATGATGATCCAGAGAGGCAATGACATTTACTATTTTTACAGAGATGCAGGAATAAAATAACTTGCCATATTTTTCCTTGCGAAACATTGCAAAAAAAAAAAAAAAAAGGTATCCACATTCCCTGCCAATCTGCATTTATTTTTGTGCTCTAACAATTGTACATTTTATCAAGAGAAATATATTAATTGTTGCATTTTCGAAAACTAAATCGTAGCCATTTTCGTGATGCATAGGTCATTACTTGACGTATTGACATAAGGTCATGCATACATTAGGTTTATGCTTCAGGAAAACACAGAAATGAAAACTTAAAGCATAACTGCAATTTTAGTAAAGATAACTGTTTTGCGCGTATAGCGCCTGCGGGAATGCTATAGGCTCAAATAATTAACTGAGAAGAAATATAAGTGCTGAGGAGCATAATATCTTCTCTGTTATGTAAATGCATATGCCTAAGTATATAAACCATAAGAATAGGCCATAGATATATGCATAGGCATATTTGTATATACGCTCGTCGAAGTTATACATACAACAATTCCCGGGAAAGTTATATTCCAGGAAGGTGAGATCGCAGTGCGGACAAGGAGACGCATAAAAAGGTGAAATATAAATTTTTATAAAAAGGAGAAATAAAAATGTCAACATTTGACAGATTCAATATCCATGCGCAGTTGGAACATTTGCAAAGCAAATATCAGGGCTCTGGTCATTCTGATACAACTAGATGGTATTTATATATAAAAAAAAAAAAAAAAAAAAACGAAAAAATAGTTGTACAAGACGAGATAATAGAAGGAGAGAATTAACCTCCTGGTGGAACGTTTTCCTTCGTGAAAGTTGATTTGCGTGCGTGCATATACACACATACGCATACGTGTATATTTTTCTACAAAATTTTAGGGAATGGTTGACAAACATTCATAGAGATACCCTGGCATCACACGTTGGTCACTACTCAAGGTATTTTAAAAATGATACATTAAATGACGTGCATGACAATGTACATATGCACATTCACGCATGTATACACGCATGTATACACGCATGTATACACGCATGTATACACGCATGTGCTGTTTTCCAGTTCCCATTTGTGTGCACCATTTCGTCATTCGTTAAAATTCCCCATTTAGGCTAGCCTACTTTGCAATTGTAGAAAATGAACCAATTGCCAAAATAAGATATCGTTGCCTTCAGGTAATTTATTAGAACTACGCCGCGTACTTCGTCGTTCAGTTACGATCCTTTTCGTGTATACATAAAACCGATTTACTTTTTTTTCTCTTTTTTTTTCGCCATTTGTTCAGAATATGTCACTTCCCATCGTTCCAAAGCCAAAAAAAGAGCAAAAACAGTGAAACTTCTTTAATCTTAATTTTAATTTTTTTTTTTTTTTTTTTTCGTTTATTCACCATTCAATATGTATGCCTATTTGTGTTTTTAGTTTTAATTGGCGTTTTATACGTGAACTCTTTTTTCTTTTTTTTTACTACCTCGTGTTATTTTTTCCCATTGCGGTGTATATATATATATATATATGTATATATATATATATGTTCTTTTTTTTTTTGGAACTATTTGTTGCTAACTCAAAAAGGAAAATATTAAAAAATGACTGAAATAAAAGAAAAGATTAAAAGTCTTCATGTCCTTTAAATGTATAACATTACGGGCATATTAATGGCTTAAGCTTTGCCACTTTTCTGTGCAAGCGAATGTATCTCGTTTGTTACCACCACTTAAATATGTCCGAAGTGAGCACCAAATGGAACCCTTAATTTGGTGGAAGTAAAATTTTTCTCATTTTGCTCCCACGTCATAAGGCTATTCTTGGTGGAGATATTTAAAAATGGAAATGAAATTTCTACATAGTATAAATTTGCACAGGGAGTCGTAGAAAGATGCATTTATACTGTTAAAATAGACTTTTGTGGGTATTGATATCCATGAAGTTCATTCGCATGCATTGTATTTATGTTCCATGTGTCTCGTATACGCGCCCGTCCTTTTATTTAATGTTAATGCGTGCCTTTTACCTCTGTTACAATGCACACATAGTTGGACATAACCCCTTCGCAATACTTAGAAAGATGCGAAAAATACAATTAAGCAGGCACTATGAATAATGAAACTGGCTAAGTGATATTAAAACTTTTATTCTGCATTTTATGACAATCCTTTTTCCCTCTGTTATATTACGCACCTATTGCGTTTTTCCCTTTTCCCCAGTTTTGGTTTGAATGAACAAACAAAAATATAATTACGTGCCTAAAAAATTATGAACTGTTCATGCAAATTATCTGTTTTTTTTTTCTTTTTTTTTTCATAATTATGACAAAGCAATAACTATATTGCCAAAAAAAAAAAAAAAAAAAAAAAAAAAAAAAAAAAAATAAAAAATGAAGAAAAAAAGAATAGTAGTAACTCGTTGGGGGAAGTAAAGAATGAGAAGGGGAAGGAGGAAAATATAGAAAAGAGAACAGACGACAACCCTAGTATTTTATTGGAAGAAAAGAAAGGAAAAGAAGACGATCTTACAGAACAACTGACGAAAGAAAAAAAAGAAAGGGAAAAAACATTTCGCCAATGTGAAGAACTTCAAAGAAAAGAAATAGAAGCTTTAAAATTAATTTATGTAGGAAATAACGAATTAAGTATTAAATATGAAAATAACAAAGAAAAGGATACAATAATATATATGCAATTAAATGATGAAAATATTTCTGACAAAGTAATAAATATAACTTTTCAATTACCCAAAGATTACCCCTTAAAATCTTTTTTAATAATTAATATAAATGTAAAAAATTTTACACCAGATATGAATAATTATGTGAACCAGGAAATTTACAAAGATATTGAAAATTATATAGAACATGAGTGTAGCATTTTAAACATTATCTATAAAGTTAACGATATAGTAGAAAGTATACAAAATAGGAAAGATATAATAACACACAAAAGCAATTCTTCATCAGAAGGAAGAGACAATCTAGACGATTTAGAGGATGACGAAGACTGTGAAAAAAATACACAAAATGAAATGATAAATGACAATATTCCTTTTTTTTATTGTAGCAAAATGACTTTTTCACATCATAGAAGAATATTAGCTAGACGATTATGTTACTCACATCATATTCTCAGTTTTATAAAAAGGTCATGTATACTAAAATGGGCAAGAGAATTAAATATTGGTGGTTATTCAAAAATTGGATATCCTGGTATAATTATTTGTGAAGGTCCCAAAGAAGAAGTAGACTTTTATATCAACAGTTTAAATAAATTGAGATGGAAACATTTCGATTGTAGAGGAATGGAAGACATTGTTTTAAATGAATATGAAGAACTTGATGAAATGAGGGTTCTTCCAAAAAATATGCATGAATTAGACCCCAAAGGCATGAGCACTCTGTCTAATATATGTACAGAGTGTGGCTTAAGGGACCTTTTCCTAACCAGCATGAAAATTTATAACACGCGCGACAAAGGCGGAACAACTGAAACAGCCGCAAACGTGGACAGTGTCCAGGGGGGGAAAAAGAAGAAGAAGAAGAAAAAGTGAGAAGCAACAGCGAGAAGCAACAGCGAGAAGGGGCGACAAATCAAGGCGAAGGTGGAAGGCGCAAGGGAAACAATCCAGGGATGTGGGAAATGATGTGATTTGTGAGAAATGCGTGTAATTAAAGGTAGAACAAATGGAATGAAGAAGCATGCAAATAAGTAAAAAGAAATTATCGCAAGGAGGTGGTGAGTGGAAGGCGATGTAGAGAAGAGCTTGACGTGAAGGAAGAAGTAAGAATTGACATTTGAAATTCCCCGAGGGGGGAAATAATTTTCGAAATTTCTTTTTTTTTTTTTTCCTTTTTTTCTTTGCAAACACGAAATTTGTTGTGAAAAGCTTTTTTGTGCCTAATAAATTGTGGGAATAACAGTTTATGCTCAATATTGCATATTATTCTTACTACATACCAGAATAGGTTGTGATTTCCATCATTCTGTATGTTATTAATTAGGAATACTAATTACGTACACGTAAATACGCGTGTATAGAATAGACCTTCTTGTATATATTTTCCTTCTTTCCATTTTTGTGGTTATTACACCTTAATACGAGGACCATAATTGTCTGCAAATATGGTAAAAAAAAAAAAAAAAAAAAAAAAAAACATTTTTTAATACTTATTTCTATTTTTTAAAACCAACTTTTGTTAATATTTGCACGGTATTACATGGCATTAATTAGCGCAGCAACGGTGTGCATTTCGCAAAAGGAAAATATTACATGATATACACACGTGCCTATGGATGTGTACATGCGCATACTGGTGTATAAAGTTTTATGGGCTATTTTGCACAGGTTCTCACTTTTGCCGATTGACATAAAAGAGCTCGTATTTTCTTCCGAACAATGAAATTAGGTAGGTAACTGCGATTGATTGGGTGTTTTTTTTCCCCCCTCCCCTTCTGGAAGTTATCAAAAGGAGATACATGTATGTATGCATGTGCATGTGTATATCAGTGCGGAATTATGCACATTCGCGTATGAAGAGTGCACACCTTTTTATGTAGACTTTGTAAGAAGCGCGTTCTTCCAGCTAAAAGAAAAACGAATAAGGGGATTGGGTGCATAAAATGTTGTATTTTTTTTTTTTTTTTTTTTTTTTTTGTTAAGGAGAGCATAATGTGCTAATTCTTCTAATGAATAATTTTAATTTTTAACAAAAAAAAAAAAAAAAAAAAAAAAAAAAATAGGAACCTACTGACTACAATAAAATATTTATGTTAATTTCATTTTCGTGATAGAAATGTTTTCACGAACAACTGCTCTTTTTGTCTTTTTTTTGTTCATCCAATTTTTGTTCTAAATTTATATACCACAGAAAGTAAAAAAAAAAAAAATATACACACACGCATATATCTACATGTGCACACGCATTTTCCTTTTTTTTTTTTTTTTTGTGAAATTTTTTTTTTAAACTGGCAACATTTGGCTTGTACACAAAGGGTTATTTTTTTTTTTTTTACAAACTTTGTACTTGTTACACGATAAGCACAAGAATGGTGAGGTGAATACTTCATGCCTTTGTACATGACTTTTACACGAATCATTTGAGATATCTCTCCATTTTATGCACACTACAGTCTCATCCAAGAGTCCCACACAGGTCGTTCTTTTGCAAAACTGTCACAAGGCCATATCACTCCCCTTGTAAAATACCTCCATATAAATATGCTTCATAACGCTAGAATAACATGAATCATAGTATGCACAATTTGTATAAGAAGACTCAGTTAAGCAGTAAAGAGGAAGATTTCCATGTAAATTCTCTTTTAATGAAAAAGATGTTTAGTAGATATGACCTAAAATCGAGGTACATGGATTTGCCAATATGCACTCTCAAAAAAGAGAACAGAGAACATTTTGAACGTGTCTCTAACAATTCTTGGTATGATACTAGCACGATTAGGAAAAAAAAGAACATCTATTTGTTATGTAGAGAAATGAGAAATAGCAACCCAAGCGGTGATGAGAACCTGAGGGATAATGATAACTCACCGTTTGGGAAAAACCTGCAAGAAAGTATTACCATAAAAATGCAAGCAAATAGCACAAATATTGTAGATGTATTTCATTCAGGTATAGTAGACACATCTAAATTTGACGAAGGAAGTACCTTACCTACAAATGTAGAAGACATCGCTATAAAGGGATTTCACCCTTATGAGAAAAAGAAAAGTAAGAATTTATCCTACCTTCAGGGTAGAAACCAAGTAAGCAGGAACGCATCTTTATTAAATATGAAAAAGAAAGTGGTACCACAATTGACAAACGTTATAAAGACAAAGAAGTGGGAAATTTTGGACTGCCAATCAAAGAGGGGTGGTATTATAAAAAATGGTAAATATAACTTCCAAAGGTGTAAATGGTCAGAAAAAGAGAGATTTAAAAAAAGAAACGGAAGTATTAACAACTTCCATTTTAGTAAGCTAAAAAGTAACACATCCTCGATAAATGATAGTGTTAATAAAAAAGTAGAAATAAACAGTAACTCCCATTTTGCATCTAAAAGAAATAATAGTTGGAGATATTTTAGACCCTATAATGTGTACTATGATAATAGGGGGATAGACAAAGAGAATGAAGAAGAAGCTGGTTATTTTCCAAAAAGGAACATTCACACGATAAATTATAAAAATTTTTATGAGAAGAAGAAAGACATAAATCTAAATAGAAATAAGAATCGAATATATGAAAAAAGCAATGAGAAGATTAACACTTTAGAAGAGGACACAGAAGAAGCGATAAACAATACATTCTTTGTGACGATGGATGGTAAAACGGTTGATAACTCTTTTTCTTCGAAGGAGCCGTGCCTAGTCAGTCACATCAAAGAGGGAAAAAGTGGACGTATATTCTGGGGAAAAAGCGGAGACAAAGGAAACATCGAAAGTGGGGAAGAATCCATACCAGACGTTGAAGAGTCAAGAGGTCATTTTCGTTTTTCCCAAAGAGAGAATCGCAAGTCGGATGCTAAACAAGGTTACCATTTTGAAAGGGGCGTATATATATGCAAATCGGAACATGTACAGGAGGCTGAGAAAGAAACAAAGTCTAAGGAAAGCGCGTGCGAAGGCGCATATAACGAAACGAGTGGTCCATCCGTGTGGGAGGATGGGGGCATGTGTTTCTCGGAACCGAAGGGGAAGGCGATAAGGACAAAATGGTGTGGAGAAGAAAAAAAACGAAGCTCAAGTGAGACAGGGACAAGCACGATTATACCCCAAATGTATGCATACATGAGGAAACGCAATTATGAAATTTCCAAAGCAGGAAGAGGAATAAACTTTTTGCGTAGCAGAATAAGAGAAAATCGCAAAACAGTTCTGGGGGAAGAGAAATACCAGGAGAAATGCATGTCAGTAAAAAGCCTGAGGATGATAAAAGATCTTCCTATTGGTGGGTCAACAAATAAAGAAGAGGAGATAAAATGCGCATCTAAAATAGTACAACATGAGGTTAACAAGGATAGTGGATGCAGGATGGTTCTCTGCGCTAATGTAAATGAGAACATATCGATGATCATTGATTTCAAAATATACAAGCCCATTTTAATGAAAAGTATTACACAGGTGAATGTATATATTGATGATAAGGCCCTGAAAAGTATTTACATAAATGAGTATCCTCAGAATTTCTCGGTTGTTATACAGCAGACAACAAAAATAAATAACGAAAAATATTTACTTAAAATAAAAAAGAAACTTATTAATATAAAAGAAACAAATATATTAAAGTTTATTTATCTAAATAATGAAAAGGCAATTGGTTTTTCTTATATTAGTATCAAACAATTACTATGTTTAGGTGTTGAAGGTGGTATTTTTCTTTTGGTTAAAGATAACAAAAAGGAGAGTAAAAACGTTAGAAGTTTTTTACCTTCATATGTAATTCCATTTAATAAACAAGAGATAAATATTTTGAAATCTAAAATATTTTTTAATTATAAAATTTTATGTCCAAAATTTCTTGTAGATTCTATTTCTCCATGTGACTTAGTGACAACAAGGGAAAAAATAAGCTATCTCGAAGATATGGTCAGGCAGATGTACAACTTAATTCAAGATTCTGCTTTAGTAAAATATATGAAATGCGCAAAAATCACAAGTCAAGGTGGGGATAAAACACCATATCGTAGGGTCGTACCCCATCGCCAGGAAGAAGAGAAAGAGAAAATGCATGTAAAAATAGAAACACAACCTGGAGCTAAAGTGGAAGCTGTATATGAGAAAACTGACGACGTAGATGCATTGGACGAAGTTTCTCAGAGCTTGGGTACCAACAACAGCTTCACCAAAAGGTGCAGAGAAACACAGATCAACCATGACTGTAGTGAGAAAAAACAGACAAATGAAATTCAAAGTGGTAGCAATGTTAGAACTAGACATACACAGGAAGGAAGGATTCACATGATAGGGATATGTGAGGAGAAAACAAACTCACAACAAGGGTACTTTGAAAATATTACCTGTGGGGAAGAAGAACTGTTATGCGAAAAAAGGAGCATTCAGGAGGAAGGTACATCTATCGATGGAAAGGGGGACATAAACAGATTTGTGAAAAACATAGGAAACAACAACCATGGTACTAGTAGAGAGAATCCCAAGAGAGAGGAAAATCACCCTATGGAAAATGATTTGTCCAAAGAGAGGAATGAAAAAATATCTAATTGCAAATGTGAAGAAGGCATACACAATAGTGGTACAGTAGAATGTACTAAGAGGGATATACTTAGTGGAGATAATTACATAGCAAGAAAAATAAACCTTAGAAGAAAAATGATAAGAAAAGAAAGATCGAGGACATTTTACATAAATTATGGAAATAAAAATAAAAAAGAGATAAAAGAATTAAACAGTGTAATAGAAAAATTAAAAAAAGAAATAGATTTAAAAAGAGCAGAAATAGAAAAACTAAAACATTCTAATAGAAACACAAATATTCTGTACAAAGCTTGTTTTAGGAAACTACTAGAAATTGAAAACGAAAGAGGGATCGTTCAATCTGAAGGGAAGCACCTACTTAAACATAGCCAAGTGGAAATGCACAAATTAAAAAATGTCTACGTGGAAAAAGAAACTTTCTCGGAAGGAACCTTGTTTGATGACATTGCACATCCAGCTAAAGGGCTGGAGAAGAAAAATATCAAAGACGCTCGCAGAGACGCGGAGTGCGATAGGAAGAGAAACAGGGGAAATACTTTTGATTTTCCCACAGCAGAAGGCCAAAAAAGAGAAGCAGCCTTTTCAGAATCTGTCGATGTTAACGTAATGGACGAGGTTGATGCAGAATCAGAGTCGAACTGCAAAATTACCGATGCAGATGTAGTGGGAAGGAGCGCTGCAAAGGGGGAAGAAAACCATGCCCATTTCGACAAAATCGAATACAAGAATAGGGAAAAACAATTGGAAATGTTGTTGAAAGAAAATAAATGTTTAAAGGAAGAAATTAATAAGTTAAAACAGAATGAAGGAGAATGTTTCGGTGGAACTTCCCAATTCAGAGGGGATGCTCATTCATCGGGGGGTATAAAAGAAAATCGCTTGGTTAGCGAACGAGGGCGTACAGAACGCAAGGAAATTTTTTGTCAGAACATCCTCATAGATGAAGGGAAAAATACCATCCTCCAGGATGTTAAAAAGAGGAACAGATACAGCAACAACACGAGATTTAATTTTCCCCTTAATTTTATTAAAAATGATTCCTGTGACCCTGCTTCTGAGGGGGATTTAGAAAACGTGGATGCGGTGTAAAGGGGAAAAAGCGCGTCTGGACAAAATTTAAAGGCCGCTGAGCACATGTCACACGCATGCGCGTAAGTAAGCGCAAAGGAATTGAATCTTCACACCATAGGTAACGCCAAATTTTATACGCCCATTTGTACTAAAAGAGTGTACCAAATATGCAAAAATAGTTACGACACCAATCACTCTTGTGCTGTCATAACCTATCTCATTTCAATGCCTTTCCGTGGGTAACGACGTGTCACATATAAATGTTAAAAAAAAAAAAAATGCAAATGCATTGGTGTTATACGCGAAAACATTCCATTCCGTATAAGGCAAAAAAAAAAAAAAAAAAAAAAAAAGAAAAACATTACACCATTTTTTTATAAAAAATGATTTTCCCTGTGTAATAAAATTGGCAAAAACTTTTAGCTAAGCTGGAAGAGATACTCACTACATTCAAACGTGTAAGTTAATGTTTCTTTTCAAGCAAGCAGTTGTAGGGAAAAATATCGAACTGCGGAAAGTGTTGCAACAACAGCTGACTAAACGTGTAGAAAGAATCGAACAAGATTTCTACATTCGCTTCCTTCTATGAGCAGTTTTGAGAAAAAAAAAAAAAAAAAAAAAAAAATTCCACGACAAGTTCACACTGTTTATGTAGTCCCACCATATGTGCTACCCCTTTCCTTCATATCATAATGCGTATTGCATCCGTGTACAAAGAGACAGATTTGCCATATATTGAAAATGTTTACAAACTAGTTGATAAACCTGAAAAAGGAATATCTATATATGGCTTAACGCTTAATTTTCACAATGGTCACAAAACATGATTGGCAGAGGGTATTCACTATTACTAACGCGTATCTTCTCCTACACTGTCGATAATGTTAGTGTGAAGTATATTCTCCCTGCAAAAATATTAGTACCTTTCGTCGAGTTTATTCCCTCCTCTAGGTTCTCCTGTATAACGTCCTCTTTGCCCCGTTTTTCACGTGCAATAAGTGTACAACGTAGTTACCTACCCATTTCGCCAAACCCTACCCCTCACCACCTCATACCCTATGTGATGTTATCTTCACTTGTTGGTTGTCTTTCCCTTTCCTAAATTCTTTTTGTGTTTTCCCTTTTTTTTTCCGTTTCCCCTCTTTTTGCTGTATTTAGCTCCACCACTCTCACCTTCGCTGCTGTGAACACGGCTATCTCGTCTACTGTTCACGGCGCTATCCCTACTGCAGTCGACACTTTTGTCCATGCTGTCCACGCTGTCCCCCTCGCTGCTTCCGTCTACCCGTTTATCCCCCTCGTCCTTTGCATTTTTGTGCCTACCCCTTTTCATATTATTCATTAGGAAATTTTTTTTTTTATGAAAGTGATTGAAAAGGTTACGACGTCTCCCGGGGCTGTCGCGTTCGTGGCTATGCTCAGAATCGTTTGCAGTGACGTCACGGCTAACTACCCCATCGGTATCTTTGTCGTGTCTGCTGTGCGCATTTCTTACATCATCGTCTACTGCATGCCGCCCTTGGTTAGCCTCCCTGACAGCATTACCAACATTGATAATGTTAGTGCTGGTTCCTTTTTCGGATTCCCCAGCGTTACTGACCAAGCCCATTTTATCAGTGGACTCTTGATCAAAACTTTTGGCGTAAAAGTTGGCAATCTCTTCGGTAAAAAGTAGATCGTTTTTTACCTGACCACATGAAATAATATTTATAAAATTGGTAAAAGAATTTTCATCTTCGAAATAGGGTGAACATAAATGATTATTGAGAAGTTCAAAACATACATTTGTTAGATGGTATGTTGTGCATTTAAAGGTAAAACACCAACTACTCAGAAGGAGAGTCTTTTTCTTTTCTCTAATTTGTATTTCGATATCGTCATTATCTCTTCTATTAAAATGTGTAGTTGAACAATTGTTGGCTGGTTCCTCCTTAATCGTGTTTAACTCGGGGTTTTCATTTTCAGACTTATGGGCAGGTGGATTCCCCTCCATTCCCAGTGTCTTCACAGTGGAGGCATCCCCTTCAGCGGCCCCTTCAGCGGCCCCTTCAGCGGCCCCTTCAGCAGTCACTTTGGCATCCCCCTCAGCAGTCACTTTGACATCCCCTTCAGCAGCCGACTTGGCAGTCCCCGCTGGTTCTAGCGTTTCCCTTTTGGGTGGCTCCCGACTAGCATCCGCCCTTTGGTCGGGTTTGGTTTTAAGAATCTTAAATTCGACATCATCCAAGTAATAAGACCACTGGGGAGAAACATCTTCCGCATCAGCAAAAAAGTGAATAAATTTATCCCAAGTAATAACAATAACGCCTTCAACATATTTGTTAAAAATTCCAACACTGGTTAAATAACCTTTTATATGAGAGCTAAATAGGCATAAAATAGATTTAACAGAAATATTTTTGTTATAAAATAATATAGAGTTATTTATGAGATTGAGAGCATAATTTAATCTGGGAATAGTATTACAATTAGGATTAAATTTAAATGGAGAAATATTTTTTATAATTCCATTATCTTCACTATTTATTATCGTCATATCATTTAAGTTATTAAATTGAGATATGTTAATATTTTTCTCTTGTAAAATAGAATCATATAAAACATTCATATTTTTTATATAAAAATTTAAAAAACTTTTATACAATAAGATATAAGAACATAATATATCTCTAATGGTATTTTTTTTCCAGTAAATTAATTGAAAAAATAATTTAACACTTGTATATATTATATCTAAATATTCATTTTGTATTTTTAATAAATTTTTTACACTCTTTAAATATTTTCTTTGACATAACCATGAACATTTTATTTTTTTTGAATCTTTTATACCATCTGATCTAATTTTTTCCGAATTTGAATAACTATTTTCAAAAAATTTCCAATAATTTTTACATATATCTATTTGTTTTAAAAAATCATTTTTTTTTTTTTTTAAACCTTCTATTAAATTTTCTTGTTCTTTTGTATAACTCTCTTTAAGTATAATAAGCATTTTCTGACATATTTTATTGTCTATCAAATCACAAGTTATTTTCATACTGTTACTAATTTTAGAATAGTTCATAAACCCATACTGCATCCAATCATCTATAATTTTATGATTCGGTTTGGACAAATCTTCGTCAACATTTATTACATTATCTGCTATTTCGTCTATTTTGTTAAACCCACTCTTAACATTCATTTTCTTTAGAAATAATGCTCCTTCTTTGTCCTTCTCCTCTCCACACTCGTTTCTTTCGCATAAGACAGACCCATGCATATTTGTTCCTTCACTGGGAGTATTACTGTTGTAAGGTGTATTATTTGGAAAATCATTAGTTCTAGAGTTATTGGTATGTAAAGAATGTAATGTTAATCCATCCGTATTCCCACTTTCATTCACTGTGCCCTCGGAGATTCTTCTTTCGGAATCCTCTTCCACAGGTAGGTTCAAAAAACTCTGCGTCAAATTATTCATACGAGTATTACCAACAGAGATACTTCTATAATATGCAGCATCATTTTTCAAAAATTCTTTAAAAAATTTATTTAAATTACTAATATTATACGTTCCATATTTTAATGCTTCTACCATTTTTTCATTTAATCTGTCAAGAAATTTTAAAAAATTAAAAGTACAATTTTCTCTACTTTTGTGATATTCTGTCATTTCTATAAAATAATATTTCTTATATACTTCAAAAATTATTTTTTTTTTTTCTTGAAAATTTAATTCTCCTCCTATACTGTTCCCATCTGTGTATACGTCACTTGGGTAACTTCCCCTTCCACTACTATTTCCACTACACATCTTTTCATCGTCCCCTTGATTTTTGTCACTAAGGAAGGAGGAACTAAAATATGTCATGCCCCTACTCCCTGAATTTAGGATATTCGAATAGGTCCCCTTAAGTTCGTTAACCCAGCCTTTCTTTGAACCCTTCTCCGCGTTACCTTCGTTCTTTTGCATATTAAACAGGTACCGCATGCATATATGCACATATGCACATATATATGTATATATATGTATACACGTATATATGTATATATGTATATACGAATACATGTATATACGTATATACATATATATGTATATATAAGTATATATGCGTATGTCCGCGTGTGCACAAAAAAAAAAAAAAGGGAAAGGGGGAAATTAGGAAAATTGAGATATTTCTCAATTTTCTCAAAAATGTTAAATTTCCCAAAATTGTCGAAATTGTCAAAATTGTCGAAATTGTCAAAATTGTGTATGTGCGTCATGTGCGCACCTGGCACGATGAATTCATTACAGGCAGAGCGCGTAGTGTACACGCAACAATGTGAAAAGAAGAACAATGAAAGATCCACGGAAAACTAATATAAATTCAACAATGAGACGCATGCATTCTAAAGGGGGATGAGTAATAACAGTCACGATAAACAAAACGGCGAAACGTGAGAAGGACAAACAGAGAACCGGGGAAACGACAAAATGGAGAAATACCAGCAGCGATGTGACAAGCTAACAATACAGGAAAGTTACAAAACGTTATGGCGGAAAACAAAACAAACTATTATTCCTCTTTTCCTTTGAAAAAAGGGTTAACAAAAAAGGTTATTTGCCCTTGCTGAAGCGCACGTATGCTTTCATCTCCTTATTATTTACTCATTTTGTTCAATATTCTGCGCATTGCTTTACCGCTTTGCGCCTTTACCGCTTTGCGCCTTTACCGCTATGCGCCTTTACTACTTTGCGCCTTTACCGCTATGCGCCTTTACTACTTTGCGGTATACAGTTTAATTTTTTTTAAGCAGTTCCGCTATTCAAGTTCGATCTTAAAATGTGTACTTTCCTTCTCACTTTGCAAAAGCAAAACAAAAAAAAAAAAAAAAAGAATTATGGAAAAAATAAAAGTATGCATTTATTCATACTGTATTACATAGCTTTATGTCGAATGAACACGTTAACGTACTGAAGAACAAATAACCTTTTGAAATTTTTTCTAAAAAGCTTTTTCGAAATGAGTAAACTCATTAGTATTTTTTTTTTTTTTTTTTTTAATTAAAGTATCTACAACAAAAAAAAAAAAAAAAAAAAAAAAAAAAAAAAAAAAAAAAAAAAAAAAAAAAAAAAGAAAAAAAAAAAAAAAAAAAGGAAAAAAAAGAAATTT
>FLRD01000103.1:0-12247 GCA_900088485.1 Plasmodium ovale wallikeri | reverse complement strand
TGTATGTATGTATGTATGTATGTATGTATGTATGTATGTATGTATGTATGTATGTATGTATGTATGTATGTATGTATGTATGTATGTATGTATGTATGTATGTATGTATGTATGTATGTATGTATGTATGTATGTATGTATGTATGTATGTATGCATGTATGTATGTATGCATGTATGTATATATGCATATATGTATGTATGCATGTATGTATGTATGTATGTATATATGCATGCACAGATTAACCCTCTACGCACAAGGTCTCTCTTCGTTCGTGGTGACCCTTCTCCCCCCCCTAGAGAACGGTCATTTTGTATATATCTACATGCGCCTGTAGCATGCAGATAAGTACATACATATATGTTCACCTCTGGCAACGTTTTGCCGAAGACCGACCTTTTTTCCACTCTCGGACTACTTCGTAAAATGTAGTTTGTACATTCTACCGATGGTAAGAATGCATATATTTTATTTTTTCACTTATTTTTTTTCGAGCACTGCAAATTTTCTCCATTCTCCATTTCCCACGGACACAAGATTAAACGTGAAACTGCCGATCCGGTAGACCGATTTATTTGGCCCATTTTCCATTTTTGCAACTTTGCCGTTTGGTTTCTCCGGCGCATCGGTTTCTGTGTTACTCCCTTTTTATAGCTACATTTGTATACGTCCTTATGAGCCCCCTTCTGTACATTTAAGGAATCCCCCTTTTTAAATTAAGATCAGTGACAAAATCATTTTACGCTTTTACCCCCCTTTTAAGTTTGTGCATACAGTTTTTTTTTTTTTTTTTTTTTTTTTTCGATCAAAAGGGGACTTAATCGCATGTACGCATAAGCCCTTATGTCTGCTTAGATATATATCCAAAGGAAGATCAAGCATATTACCACATTTTGAGGTATACCTCTCCCTTTTTATGGCGAAACTTTGGAGTGAAAAGGATGTAATATCACATATAAAAAGTATGGACATTATTATCTCTCGCCTATCACTAAAAAGTATATACCAAGGTTCATATACACGTATATGTAAACGGGAAGAAAAACATATGAATATACATTTTCACAATTTTCCCAGTAATCCACGCAAGGTCTGAAAAGTAACATGTGAAAAGATATGACACAAAAGAAGACACATAAAGGAAGAGACTAATGTGCAAAAGGTGAAAAGGAGAGAAAAAAAAGCGACCAAAGAACGATCAGAGGGAACGGTCACGAGAAGGACGACGCGAAGCCATCGGAAAGGGGTGAGGGGGAAAACATCATCGAGAAAGACGTACGAAAGAAGAGAACAGAAAGTAGCGAACAGAAAGCAGCGAACAGAAAGCAGCGAACAGAAAGCAGCGAACAGAAAGCAGCAAACAGAAAGCAGCGAACAGAGAAGATGAATAGGAGGCGCGCAGAAACGTCGTCGAAAAGAAATGAAAGGACTAACCCCCGTTTTAAAACTCGTACTGCGGCGTTTGCAGAAATGCCCCGAATGAAAAACTCGAAAGCTCTTGCTCGTTTATTTTTGCAAGGGGAACTTATGAGACCTTTTCTGATGGACGAAGACATTTGGTTGTTTATACAAACAGTGAAGAGGAAATTAAAAGAAGATGATAAGGAAGTAGAAAAGTGGTTAGATAACCAGTTAACGATAGCAAGGACGACTTTAGTAAATTCGTCCTTTGTAAGTATCCCACCTTTCCATCATATTAAAAAAAATTATGAATATAGTAATGTTAGGATGGAGAAGGGATGTGAGAATTACTGCAGTACTACATGTAGCGATATCCTTAGGAAGAAATCATCCCCATTAGTTATGTTTTCCAGAGCAGGAAGTCCCATACGTGAAGAGACTTCAAGTCGAGTGGACATAATAAATTTGCTCACGAATAGAAGAAGAAATAAAGAAGGAGAAAATGAAAATGGATATGACACCAGTAATACACGTTATGGGAGCAACGATATAAGGAACTCCCCCCACAGTAAAGGGAAAAGTATTTGCGAAGGTGGAGCCATGTTAGAATTTGGAGCAAGTATGCATAGGACAGGGAAAGGGGAGGTATCCACCCTTGAGAGAAAGGAGGAGGAAATGAATATTTCCATTTTAAAAAAACCTACGGATTCATCGGTTGAATGTGGTATGATAAGTAACAATGAGTTCATGACTAAAGGAAGATCGAACTCAAGTACATCCATGCATGGAAGTAGCGAACAGGAAGAGGAAAATATTGTAGCAGGCATGATATCTAAAAATATCGGGGGAAATAATTTCTTTCAAAATGATATGTATGTTAAAGATAAAAAGGTTTTAGAAAACGCATCCGATAAAAGTACTCTATGTACTTCAACTTTTGACAGAAGAAAGAACGATGCGATGGGTACACATGGTAGTAGTATTATTCATATTCCGAGTAGCAAAATTGAAAGTAAGGATAAGTCCTGTACGAATGACATGAAGAACAGAACAGATTCGGAGACGGTCATTCCATTTTTTTCTGCACATTCTAACGAAAAGGACGATGATTATGTATCTCTTCCCAGTTGGAATGAAGGTCAAGAAAATTTTGAAGATAAATTAATTGAGAAGGAATTTGTTCAGTGCAGGACGAAAAATGTTAAGACAATACAACGTGAGAGCGAAGTGGGGAAGATGGAAAAGGGGACGTTGCTTGATATAGGTTATGCGCAAGGGGAAATCGATTTGAGGCATAAAACGGGGACAGAAGGGAACCTCACGAAGGGCAAAAGCAAAGTGGCGCAGCTTGTGACAAGTCAGAGCAAGGATGCGGGGGGAAAATCGAACGGGTGCAATTCCTATCCCTCTGGTGTTGTGAACAGCCATATGTTATTCCTCCAATATGGTGAGGGTAGCGTACGTGTCAAGGGTAAAGATGATGGAGACGATGATGACAGCGATGACGGCAACTGTGTGCCCGTTGTCATACCCAGGATGACCGTGATGATCGGAAGACTGATAAATGAGGACACAGACATGAAACTGAAGAAGATATTTAGCCAGTGCAATAACAGAATGGATGTAGACGCGTTTGAAAACTTAATAGTGGTGAATTTTTTGAAAATAGGAAAATATATGAGTCATACCCTTTTCTCAAGAATTGAGAAGATAAATAAAGATTTCATCACGTATGACGATATAAGGAATTTTTTTTACAACCGCTTTATTGATGGGACAAAGGACCCCAGTTATATCCACGACGAGAGATATAGCAAAGCTGTGAGCAGAAGCAAACATGGCAATGTTTCGTTAGTCGGTGGCTTACAAAATTGTAGCAGTAAGGACGAATCGTTGGAAGGCTCAGCTGATGTAGCGATAGGTATAACGACATGTGGAAAGAGCGACGGTATGATAAGCCAAAGGGAGCAGGTAGAAGTTCCATACAGAAAGTGCTCTATTATAAATTTCTTCAACGCGATAAAAGGAGAAGAAAGTAGGGATTACCTAGAATTTAAGGATTTTGATGAATATATAAGAGAAGTGTTAAGGAGAAATAAATCATTGCAGTTTTTATTAGAACATGCAGAATTTTTAGAAAGATATATAGAATCTGTAATAGTTCGAATCTATTATCAAATAGATGTAAATGATACGAATAAAATATATTTAAACGATTTGAGAAAGCATGATTTAGCTCATATATGGTGTTGTCTGGATGATTCAATAAAAGTTCAACATATAAAAAATTATTTTAGTTATTCTCATTTTTATGTATATTATTGTACATTCTGTCAAACAAGTAGTTGTAAAGATATGTTAATCGATGATAATGATTTGTACAGATTTGATAATCATTCTTTAAACGATTTTATAGTCAATAGAATATGGTCACGTATCTCAATGAAATTAGGTGGACCTAATCAAAAATATATGTGCCTAAATGATTGGATATATTTTATTATGAATTACGAAGATATGACTACAAATAGATCCATAGAATTTTGGTTTAAATTAATAGATTTAGATGCTGACTGTGTAATAAGAGATCATGAAATACAAGTTTTTTTTAATATACAAATGGAAAGATTAAAATCACATTATTTAGATGAACCTAAATTTGAAGATTGGTTATGTCAAATGAACGATGCTATTCAACCATGTAATGAAGGAAATTTTACTCTTTCTGATTTTAAAAAAAATAAAAAATATGCTTCTAAATTTTTTGGATGTTTAGTTAGCTTATCTAAATTATTGGCATGGGAAAGTAGAGATGTACATAAGGAATTACAAATTGAAACCCAATTTCCCTGTTGGACTCCTTGGGAAATTTATTGTAAAACTAAGTATGATGAACTTTGCTATATTGAAAACGAAAACTGTTATGACGAAATTTTTGACAATTACGAAAATTTTGACAATTGTGAGAATTTGGACAACTGCGAAAATTTTGACAATTACGAGAATTTCAATGCGAAAAATTACTACTCCCTCGACTCGTGACCAGAGCAGGTGAAGCGTCGACTCGTGACCAGAGCAGGTGAAGCGTCGACTCGTGACCAGAGCAGGTGAAGCGTCGACTCGTGACCAGAGCAGGTGAAGCGTCGACCCGTAACCAGAGCAGCTGTAGCGTTTATCCCTAACCAGAGCAGCTGTAGCGTTTATCCCTAACCAGAGCAGCTGTAGCGTCTACCCCTAACCAGATCAGGTGTAGCATCAACTGGGAATTAACTCCCGTTGGTACATGATGCTGCCACTACTGAGGAGGCACCGACCAAATGTGCGAAACGCATATGGATCGCGCAGAACAAAAAAAAAAAAAAAAAACATTTGGGAAAAATGTGGTAAATCGCGAAGAAAAAACAGTGCTTTTCGTTCGCAGTTGCAGAAAATATTAGCGAAAAAGGGGGATATATTATAGGGATATTACTTCCTACACATTGCACCAATAAAGGAAACACCACCATCCCTCTCCGCGCATTCGGGAAAAATCAAAGTGTAAGACATCCACGAACGCTTACCCGTTTTTCAGTATTCCTGTTCTTGCATATGGTATCACGATTGAAGAGATTTTATAAGAAAAAAAAATAAAAATAAGTGACTAATTTGCGAGATGAAAGAGGCATGTTTGTTTTTCGCACTGGGTAGAACCTCCTCAAACTGCAAGCCTCATTTTCGTGGAAGTAAATATTTGCTATGATGGAGTAGTTATATGATAATCAAATAGGATAAGGGAATAATTGGGTCTCATATTTCTCCCATTTTAGCTATATATTTCATATCATGCATGAAGGGAGACACCTGCAAAAATAGGCCATATCGAAGTCCTTACTGTTTATGGCAAATCCATGTTCTGCTATAAAAAGCATATGTTTGCATAGATCCCCTATTATTTGAAATGAATCCCCATCTATTTTTCGTTATGATTTCAATCATATCTTAATTTTTTTTCCAAACTGTAGATAAGAAATTAATGAGTATATTAGTGAGTTCTTCATTTATCTTCCATATTTCTTTGTATTTGTATGACGTTGTTACAGTCCTATGTATAAATCATTTGGGGGATATCGTAGTGAATAATTTTTCCTATTCCCCACAATGTATACTCGCATAATTAAAAAAAAAAAAAAAATAATAATAAGCATGTTTTATTTTACCTTTTAAAGCCTACTTTAGTGATCGCGTACGTTTCTATTTGTACCGACAGTGCATTTGTTTGCGTGTGTGTAGACACTTGTGTAGCTGCTCTTCTACGTGTACGTACGCGTGCGCGTAGTTTTTTTTTTTTTTTTTTTTTTTTTTTTCCCTTTTGATGAGGTGTATATTTCAATTTGACACACATCAAAATAAAAGTTTTATGTTTTCCACATGTATGTTCGTCGTTAAAGCATGTTTCACTTTATCGTTAGTATTCTCTTTTTTTCTGTATTCATTTAGCAAAAAAAAAAAAAAAAAAAAAAAAAAAACGACATTAACACATATCACATTTTTATAGTATGTTTTTATGAGTTATAGGATATGTATTCTGCTTCTCCCTTTTATTATTCTGTAAACAAACATAGAGAAGCGAAAAATTACGCAAGTGCTCTTTTTTTAAGCAAAATTGATAACCTTCTTTTCAATTTTGTGCTAAACAACAATTTTGCAACAAAGTCCGCATAATTATCGAAGGGGCGCAAAAGCAAAATGGTAGCTATGCGGTGAATGAAGCAGTAAAGAAGGAAGGAAAGAAGGAAGAAAGAAAGATAGATAGAGAGAGAGAAGGAAGAGGAACAATATAAAAACCTGTGCCTATTTGCCGTATTTCCATTTGCATTAGTAGGGTGTAACACAGGGGAGGAATAAAAAAAAAAAAAAAAAAAAAATGCCTATACGTAGAATTCCAGGTTTGTGTGATAACTTTCGGGGATTTCTTTTTCGAAGAAAAATTAGTGGCCCCTCTCCTTTGTACAGAACACCCCTTCGATACATTTGGGCAATTTTTTTCTACGTAGACATTTTCGTTTTGTACGTTTTCTCCTTTTCCTTCTTCTTTTCTATCATTATACGACATGAGTGTTGCGAGACATTTCCTATAATCCTCTTCACTGCAGTCAATTTGGGTAACCATCAAAAGGGCTAACGGAGAACAAGGCAGTCGCACCGCTTTAGGGGTGTTCTCTTTTCAATCAACGTCGCATAATGAACGCATAAGATGGTGCGGCGCCTTGGTGCACACCTGTGTACCATTATATACATGTGCATCCCGTTGTCGCTCTTTTCTGCAGTGTCTAGCCTTTTTATCGATTTTTTTTTCTTATTGATAAAAGACGAGGAAGTTGTGAGTGAAGAGGAGATTATTTTCTCCACATTTTTGACAATATTATTCTGCATTGTTAAGATAGCTATTAACGTTTACACGATTTATTTTTCTTTACATAAATCTGCCCACATCATCAATTCGACTGACGTAAAAATTGCGAGAAGATGTCACTCTTCAATCGCGAAAGGGATGTTATTAATCTGCATCATCATAAATTCCTTTCCCTTTGTTGAAACATCCATGGAATCAGTCCTCACTTTTTTTTCAATTGTTCATTTCAAATCGCAAGTTCAGTCTTATGAAACAATCATCTAGGCAAAGCTAAGCCAAGCAAATGGGATGGAGAGCGATTCTCAAGAGTTCGGCCCAAAATGAGAGGAGTCATTTTTCCTATATGCATAAGCACATGTAAGCATATGCCTCCACGTGCACACTTTTTTTGAACATAACGCCTGGGTGAGCTATTTTTCACGCCTTACGGGAGACGTGCAACATTTTTGCCTCGGCCATTCAGCGACGAGGAAAAGATTGAACGTTAACATGTATACTGCACGTATAGTTAATGATAAATAACTTTTTGCCAGCACGTACAGATTAGCAGTAGCAATTTTGGCCATTTTACACCCCTTGTGTTTGAACCACGTTGCGTTTAATTAAGTTACATCCAAGCTAGCCACTCCTGGCTTCCAAAACATAGCCATGTTGCAGAAGAAGGAAAGTACTGCGAGCCCCTTTCCTTCACCGAATGCCTCTTAGATTTAAACTGAACTGCAAAGGAGGCTCGCTGGCTGCGCAAATGAACGTGCTTGTTAATAAAACTTCGCTTCGAGGAAAACTGCGTATGAGAAAAGGCGAGCTAGTTTGCCTTTCGAACAGAAAACTAAAGCGTAGGAGAATAACCGAAACTTCTTAAAGCGGGAAAACGGCGTTAACACAGTTTGGATGGGAGAATTGGTTGGAAACAAGGAGAAAGGAAAAAAAGCATGGAAGGAAAGATAAAAACACGGTAGAGAAGTTGAAGGCAGGGGAGAAAAGTTGAAGGCACGGGGGAAATGTTGAAGACACGGTAGAGAAGTTGAAGACACGGTAGAGAAGTTGAAGCCACGGTAGAGAAGTTGAAGCCACGGGAGAAAAGTTGAAGCCACGGGAGAAAAGTTGAAGCCACGGGAGAAAAGTTGAAGCCACGGGAGAAATGTTGAAGCCACGGGAGAAAAGTTGAAGCCACGGGAGAAAAGTTGAAGGCACGACCGCCCCGTTGACATGGAGGCAGTTTCTTCCACCCACGTGGTGAATCTACGTAGAGATGTAGGCAGCGCTCTCCTCCTGAACGGAGTAAAATGTCTTGTCGGAATACTGATCACCTTGCTTTAAATTCTCGCAAGTCTCTCCCCCAACGATTACAATGGTGAAATCTTCTCCCAAATATGCATTGGTTACCTTTTGGTGAAGCATAGAATAAATTAGAGTAGCCTTATTAAATTTCTGTTTAAGCCCAGATTGAATAGAAATCCCTGGTTGAACATTTTGATTTAATAAAAAATCTGAACTAGCTGTAAAAATTAATTTATGATGTGCTGAATGTCCCCACATGTATAGTTGATTGAATTTGTTTATACATGCAGAATGTCTTTCACCACAAAAAACTTTCTTAGCTCTTTGATTACTTTCATGTAATTCAACAAATTTAGGTGTAGTAACAATATTTTGAAAACCCGATATACCACATTGTCCAGATATCTTATCTCCAAATGACCACACATGTTCATCCTCAGTTATTAGTAGTACATGTCTTGCACCTGCACTTATTTTATGAATGTTTGGTAGCTTCTTATTATTAGCATCTCTTAAAATTAATTGTTCAGGATATATAAAATAACATCCTCCTTCATCATCAAATGATCTTCTACATAATTCACCATAAGTACCATCTCCCCATCCGTATAACTCTCCATTTATAAGCAATAAAATAGCAAAGTTTTTTCCCATTGCTATTTGTTTTATTTTATTTTCCTTAAACTTGTAAAAAAATGTAGGAATATACTTTAAATAATTGTTATATGTTTCTCCCCATATATACATAGAACTATTATTATCACAAACAGCTATACTTTGATTATATTTTGCATATATTTGTGTGCATATTTTTTTTTTTTTTTCTTTTTTTTCATAATCAGTTATTATATGCGATAATGTATTTAAAGTAGTTTCTATTACATCTCCATAATCAATTATGTTTAATAGAGTAGGTACATATTTGTCAACATTACATTTTAGTCCATTATAATTACCATGACCCCATGAATAAAGAATATTATCATTAGATAAACAAAGAGAGTGATTATAACCACAAGCAATTTGCTTTATATTACTCACTGATTCTATTAAAGATGGTTGTATTGTGTAAACAATTAAATTTCCTTGACCTAATTCTCCATGTAATCCTTTACCAAATGAATACATATTTCCTGTATTGCTTAAAAATAAAGCACATGATTTATTGCAACTAATTTCTTTTATTTTCACATTACAAAGTTCGGTATATATTGTTGGCAGATGTTCTGGAGTATCATCATTTTCATTTATTACCCGTTTACCCCAATAATATATTATCGTTCTCTTGTCTTCATATTTAGGTAATTTCTTAATAAAGTCAGAAGATATTATAGCTTTTGTTACTAACTTTGGTTGTGCTACATTCTCTTCTTTGGACTTTTTCAATTTAAAAAAATTGGGCATCTTCCAGATATGGGGGAGGAGCGGCGGTTACGGCCAAGCGGCAGTTACGGCCAAGCGGCGGTTACGGCCAAGCGGCGATTACGTTCAAGTCAAAAGGAGAAACCGCGAATGAGACAATACCATTACAAAAAAATTACACGCTTCCAAACAAAAAGGAAAACGGGGAAGAGCCAAAATTAAACTGTTCTTCACAGTGGGTGTATCTTCACAGTGGGTGTATCTTCACAGTGGGTGTATCTTCACAGTGGGTGTGTCTTCACAGTGGGTGTGTCTTCACAGTGGGTGTGTCTTCACAGTGGGTGTATCTTCACAGTGGGTGTGTCTTCACAGTGGGTGTGTCTTCACAGTGGGTGTGTCTTCACAGTGGGTGTGTCTTCACAGTGGGTGTGTCTTCGCAGTGGGCGTCTTTGCATTGGACGCATGGTGAAAGGCAAGGATGGGTAATAGCTACGTACAAGTACGTGCCCACTCGATGTCCCACTACTCACGTGCGCATGTCTCAAAACGAGGGGATACCGCGTAATCAGGCAGAATAAAATGGCGGAAGGGTACGTAAATATGAAATTGCGTAAAAGGGGAGGGGTAACATGGATGTATGCAAATGTGCTCCTTGGCAAAGGTGTATATACGCTCACGCATACATATACGTATCGCTGTTTATCCGGCATCACTAGAAACGTCCCTCCCTTTCTCCACGTGCGCATGCCCCAGCGTGCCTACGTGTATACATATGCATATGCCTACGCAATACGCATGCTTATGCGCAGTTATTTATGTACACTTTACTGTGCATGTTTCTTCCGGAAAATACCCCTTTTTAAAGATGTCATTTTCCATTTTTTCCGTAAAAAATGAGAAAAAAGAAAAAAAAATGAAGTGCTCTTAACAGCATTGTCGGTCGTAACCAAAGGCGCACATGCGCACATGCGCACATGCGCACATGCTCACATTCGATCATGCGTGCATATGTTCATATTTACATGTATATGAAGACGTGTACACGCACTGTGCGTTTTCATTAAAAAGGGAAATCGCCATGCACTTAGTTCGCGGGTGTTCGAGAATTATGCGTTTCAAAATTATTTTACTTTATCGCATGCTATTTCTTCCCCTCCCATTTTAATTTTCCATATTTTGTTGCACTTAAAAAATTAATTTCCTAATCATGAAAAGAAAAGCTAGCATTTAAAAAACCTTGGGAGGGCAGGCAAAAGGGGAAGCGAAAATGGTAGGGAAAGGGACCACAAGGGGAAGAAAATGGGATGAGAAAAATATTTTTTCATTCTTAATTTTGTGAATAAATGGAAAATGGAAATTAAAAAGGAACTCGGGCTGTGTTGGCATCCAACTGGGACTCTGCTGATACGCAGCTGGCGCTCTCCTGAGGCATAATTGCCAGCTGACTGACGAATTATAGAAGAAAGCAAAAGAAAAAAATCTCTCCAACGATGTTAACATTTTCTTTTGTTAATCTCATAGGTGTATTAGCAGCACAGCCTTATCTTACGAATTTAGAGTAACTAATATTATGTATGCTTTTCAAAAGAACAAATGGCTATGGGTTGAAATTTGTTAGACATGTTAAGGTGCGGAATAATGAATGATTTCGAAGTGAAAGCTAAAAAAAGCAAAGTCAGCATGAATAATGCGCCGTTATGCTAACGTTATTGCGGTTATACATTATGCCCTTATGTCTCTATGTCATTTTGCTATTTCCCCCCTTGGTGGTTGCCTTTACGTAGAGAAGTGTCCACATCCATATAAAACATAAAGTGTGTAGTTATTCCCCCTATTTTTTTTTTTTTTTTTTTTTTTTTTTTTGCTTTGTATAAGAGGCGGCCTCCTCTATTTGAGGTATTTTTTTTTTTTTAATGTCTGCCACGGCTACTCACAAATGAGGAAGTCCCAGGTTATTTTTTTTGCGTTTTTTTTTTTTTTTTTTGCAAGAGCGAATGTAAAAATGTGTACATATATGTTTATCTATACACCCATACATTTTCGGATGCGCTTATATGCGCACACATTCACATGAGCTTATTAAAAATGACCTCATCCTTGGTACAATTAAAAAACCATTTTTGTGTAAAAAATTCTGCTAACCCCAAAGTGATAAAAATTTAAAGCAAGCTTTGGGTTACAAAAATAAGAAGGAAACGTTAATAACGAGATAGGTATAATTCACCAAAAATGTCGACTTGTATGTAAATATGTTTTCGTCGATTGTTTACAAGTGAAGAAAAAGTTAATCTTTTTTAATATTTTCAATTTTTGCCAATTGTTCATTTTGCCTTAGCTGAATTGTGCCTAAGTTTTTTTTTTTTTTTTTTGCAAATTCTCCTTATATGAATGATTCGTGTAAGTGGAAACGTTTCGTTCACCTTTTTCCTATCTAGTTATTTTTCGTTGATTTCCTTCGACTTGGTTTAGTTATTGGGTTATTTCCTTCTTGTTTATGGGAATTGCACTATTCTGTTTGGACGCATAAGACGGTATAGAATGCCCAGAAGCGATAAAAAGGAAGCAAAAATGGAAAAGTTAAAAGGTGCATGTTAAAATTTTCCCAAGTAAAATTAAAGTGGAGAATTTCCTTATGTATGTCCAAACGTAATTTCATTTTACTCGTATGTATTTTTTTTTTTTTAATAACATCGTGATGGAGAAGGGTATGGGGGAGAGGTTTCTGTCTAAATATATTGCAAGCAAGTTAAATTGTGTCGCAAAGACTTTCTTGTCAAAAGCATATGCAGCACCTACATAAAAAGAAAAAATA
>FLRD01000102.1:0-21445 GCA_900088485.1 Plasmodium ovale wallikeri | reverse complement strand
GAAAAAAGGAAAAAAAAAAAAAAAAAAAAAAAAAAAAAAAAAAAGTATAATAATAAACGAATAAAAATAAACAGAATAAATAAAGCAGTGACAGCCAAAATGGTTTAAGTGTTCTTTTTTAAAAATGTAGTGAAACATTATAAAATTTGCTGAATTCACGTTGGGATAGTTTTTAGCCATGAAATATATTTTATGTACCTCACAAAAACGTACTTTACAGTTTTCCATGTTAAAAAAATGAATTATCATAAAATTTTAGGTACTAAAAAAAAAAAGAAAAAACCGATGATTAAATACTTGAACAATTTTAAACGAACAAATGGAACTACTAGAAATAGAAATAATTCATTTTCAATTTGTTTGTGTTATACTTTAAGAGAGTATACTAAGAAAAGCTTTTTTTCAGCGTGTACATATATATATATATATATATGCCTTATTAGGAATAAATCATACTTTAAAAATTATGTATTTATTTTCCCAACATATATAGGTGTAACGAAAAATGCTTGTAAAAAAACAATACGTGAAGCATATTTAAAAAAAGTTAAATTATATCATCCAGATGTAAATAAAAGCCCGGATGCTACGTCGAAATTCAAACAAATTCAAGAAGCATATCAAGCCTTATATAATAACGATTACTCACGTAATTGCAAATTCATATGCAACTCGAACGTTTTACACTTCGCACCCAGCATAGTGCGATTATAGATCTGTTCGCGCATATAAATATACACATTTGTTTTCCCCTTCTCCATTTGTTAACTACCGCACCACAGAAAAATTCCACGACGGTGAAAACACATACGCTAAAAACACAAAGTCCGAGGATGTAAAGGGAAATGAATATTACAACAGTTCGGGGGATTTTAACGATTTTCATAGAGCGTTTTACGAGGAAGTTCGCAGAATGAGAGAAAATGAAAGAAAGGAGCAGCATAGGGTAATTTAATAACTGTTTTTATATTAGAACATGGAAAAATATGATTTTCACATTTATCTTATTTCTGTTCCTCTGTCCCCGCGACCATAAGTCCATATGCCAATCATGTATATTTTCTTCCTTCCCCTTATATGCAGAGATATGCAAACAGTAATTACAGCTACACCTTTAACGATATTTTTCACAAATATCCACGAGAATATTTTTACGTTAACCTAATTTTTAAATTATTTCCGCTCTTTGTCGTCCCCTTTTTGTTCCTTTTTGTTGTCTATAAGCAGTACATGTAATAGAATAAATGGGTAGAAGCATATGAGAAAAATGTGCACACGTATGCACGTGTATATAAACCTGCATCCCTACAACCATGCACTATCGTGTGTTCATGTTTGCCTGTATTTATTTTTCTGTCTTTATTATGCTTTCTTTTTGTAATAAGTCAAAGCGTGCACACAATAGCATGGCAAAAAGTACCATTCCCATCTTTTTTTTTTCTTTTTTTTTTTGTACAGATTGAAGAGCCATTTTAAGGAAAAACCCATACTTATATACGATTCATATGGTAATACATAAAAGAAAACAGTATAAACATTCATCTGTAGGAATCACGTGTAATCATTTATGCGTATTACTTTCTTTGTATCCCTAATGTATAATTACCAACAATTGTGAACACCTTTTAAAATAGGAAGAGCTTTTTTGGTAGATGTTCAGGGAAGAAAATTTAGGTGAGATTTTCTAAACAAAATTTGATTTACAAAATTAGTTTTAACATATTTCGCGTTTTTATTTTTGTTAATACATTATTTTTGCATGCGAATTTTCTCCTTTACAGAGCCTCTGAATTCGATAAGTACTAGCAGACCATGTATAACACAGTTTTAAAAAAGTTTACTCGCCTATTCGTGGTTGAACAGTTCATCCAGTCATAGGCTTAGTTGCACATTTCGTTTCAGTTTAGGTGCAAAATTTAGCGCAAGTCATATCATAATTTTCTTTCCATTTCTTTACCTTTCTTCTGCATATGCTGCTTGCCGAGTTTGAGCAAGCACAGGTTTGTACATTTTTAGGTTTATTACTTCCAATTTTTTAATTTTTATGTATGCATCAGACTAATTATTAATAGTAGGAATTTATCACAGTTATCCTTCGTCGAATGGAATTATATTTTTGTGTATGTCTTTTAATTAAACAAAATAGTGTTATTTTGTAGATGACCATGTGTATATCTTTAGATTTTTTTTCCTGTTAGGATAATCATAGATAATGAATGGTTGTTTGTATGCACGAGTGTCTACCTAATGATTTCATTTTTATTTCCATAAAAATATGTTTTGTTCAAAGTAATTCGCATTATGCTTATATGAAGGAAATTTTTTTTTTTTTTTTTTTTTACCCACTCTTTTAATTTTAATACAACACTGTTTTTATGGCAATGTTACCTTTTCATGTGGCGCTTTTCATTGCATGTTAATATTCCTTATGTGTTTATTATTCTATGTACATATGCATCCATAAAAACATTAACACGATTAGTGTGAATGGATACATTGTTGAGGTACATAGAACTAATGACACTATATTAACGTTTTTAAATACACACACCGTTCAACACGTTAATATTACTGTAGATATAATACGTTACACACGTCTTATGTGTTCACCCAACATTTTATATTTTATTTTATTTTATTTTTTTTTTTTTGTATTAAGCGTGATCTCACGTCTACATTAACTTTTCTTCATTGAACATTTCATCACAATAATGAAATATGCCAAACTTTGTTTTCATTTTTTTGTCATAACTATTTTATTTTTTCTATCCTTTTAATTTGATTTCTAGACTGTGTGGAAAATTATAATTGCATAACACATCCTATGTAACTTTTTTACGAAAAATACACACATAGAATGTAGGTGTGCATATGCTAACATATGTGAATAATGCATGTTTTCCTTGCATGTGACAGTTTAATGAATTCTGTTGAAATTTCTTAAGAGTTATGAAAGGCTGTAAGTGTACTCCTTGGAACGGTTTAGCAGTGCACGTATTTGTTGACAAATTCTTTTTTATACTGGTATGGAAATATGAAAATGGATATCAAATAGGAATCGCAAAGAGAGCTTAGTTACAAAGTAAGCGTTTTTTATCCCCCAAAAGGATGACTCAAAAAACGCATATTTGTAACGACGAATAATGTAGAATTAAATTTTTGCACTAAAAGAAGCTTAATATTAAATGATAAGTCACATAAAATTACTTGCAAAATACACAACGTTTAACCCTGTACCTGAACGGTGAATAAATTAATAAAAACAGTTATCATTTTTTTATGTGCACATACCTGCACAGTCATGCACATTTAAAAAAAAAAGTTAAAAAGAAAAGGAACAATCTGGTGTACGCATATGTTTATATATATATGCACGTATGTGTACGCTTAATCAATTAGCAATAGAAACTGTCAAGGGGTGAAACGGTATACCGCCGAAGGAATTTATCTTTACCCCTTTTGCATGTTTTGCGTTGTTTAATTTAACGATTTCGTTATATTTCTGTCTGGTCATAAAAATGTGAAATAAATATATGAACATATATATTTTTTTTTTTTTTAAAGCTATTTAAAACTATGCACACAAGCTAAAAATATATTATTAAGAAAAAAAAAAAAAAAAAAAAAGCTTGCAATCCAGTGTTTGTCTGATAAATCGTTAAGTACTACATTTATAAAAGAGCGAAAAGCTAAAAAAAGAAAAAACCAAAAATTGATAAAAATGAAAAAGCACTTTTTCATTGTTAATAGATTCATGCACAAACATTTATAACATGGAAAATAATCTTTTTTTTTTTTTTTTTTGAAAGGATCAACTATTGTAGATCGCCCCTAAATTATATTTTTTTATAAAAATAAAATTTCTTGTTGTATATGTAAATTATTACACAGTAATGCATGTCAATTTTTTCCTTTTTTTTCTACTGACATATATAGAGTAATTTCGTCAATGTATTATATTTCCCTGCATTCATAGAAAAAACGTAAATATATTAGCGTACGTATAGAAATATATGTATATATACGTGCTCTGGTTATTAGAATGAAACTGTTGTTTCAACTGAACTTGCGACGAGCGGTTGTAACAAAAGGAGTGTTTTTCATTCATAAAATGTTTAATTATTTATTTGTTTTTTGTAGCACGCGCCTATTTTGTATTTGTCATATCTTCAAAAATTAACACCTATAAACCACAAAAAATGATCATATGCATGTGTAGATATGTACATGCATATGTGTGCATATGTACATGTGTATATTTGCATATGTGTATATGCATGTCTATCTACAGACGAGAATACATATAAGCGAATTTTCACAAAAATATAAAACACTCCTGTCGTATTTTTACATTTCGAATTTTATGGCAGCCTTTACTAGTCATTTACCAAATTAACACATCTACCCATGTCTATGACCATCCGTTTTCATTATGAATTGTAAAGCAAGCCTGTTTGACTAACGATTACATAAAAAATTAAATTATTAAATACCCATTTGTTATTAATTCTTTTCCGTCGTTTTTGTAATTTATGTTAAAGTTTTTATCCTGTCAAATAAATTTTGTTTTTTTTAATAATATACACTACTAGTGTTAATTTTTAGATTAAGTATAGATACATTCTATTAGTTTGTGTTTTTGTGTTTTCCCTTTTGTGTTTAACTTTAATTATGTAAAAATATGAACAATATCACACGGCATAATTCAAGAAATATATTTCATGTTTTATAAATTTGGTAATATTTACATACCTCATTAGTAAGCACACTACTAACTGTTTAAGCATTTTGTAAAAACATGGATGACATAAATACAGACAGTTTACACATGCAAAAATACTATATGGATAAGATTAAAAAGAATATTAATCAAATAAAGAAATCTCAAAATATCAATTTATTGCAAAATATTCATGAAGGGAATTTTAATCTAAGTAAAAACTACATTTCAAAAGATTTTGATGAATCGGCAAACAACTCTATTGCTAATGAAAACACCTTTGTCAGTGATCAGGAGAGGAGTCGAAAAATTGGTTGTGATAAAGATGTAAGAACGGAACAGGATTCACTATGGGAAAAACATGCAATACATACTAACCATAATTGGAAGGGACATAGTAACGGTTATGGAAATTATTGGAGTGTGAATAAGAATTATGCTGCTAAGGAGTATATAAATCAATATAATGTACCAAAAATAAACACTATTAAGAAATACAACATGAATGATAATATGCTGAGTAATGGAAGCTCCAAGTATTGTAAAAATAAAATAATTACACCTAGTGGTATATGTAGTTCTGGTAATATTTCCTCAGAAATAAGGAGTAACTTCAGTGAAGTAGGAAATAATCAATGTTTATACAACACCTGTTTTAGCAATGCAAAGTTGGTAAACTACTTCGGTAACAACAAAATGGTAAATAATACACATTATAAGAAATCGTCGGAAGACGCGAGTATAAAATATGTAAATGTAGTTAACAAACGTGCTAGTGGAAACGAAAATATTCTTGGGGATGGGCATGATGCAAAAATAGTTGTGAATAATAATATTCCTTCTTCCAGGTTCGCAACAAATAATAGCAACCTCCTTTTTTATAATAAGAATGGAAGACAAAAGAATGAAAAAGGAGAAATGAATTATGGCCAATATAGACGTAATATTAGTAACCCTCATATTAATAATGGCATATGTAATACAAGTGGAAAATATGTAACCAATGCCTACACTGGCCATAATATTAACGCAGACTATTCTAAAGGTGATCCTAATTATCAAGGGATGTCCCACCTTTGGTCTCACAAAAATGATATGCGAAATAATGGTACTAACAAGAACACAGTTAAAACAGAAATTCAAAATTGTGTGTTCACAATGGATAAAATGTATAACTTTATAGGGATAAATGGAAGCTCATCGAGCATTAGGAAAATGTCGGAAAATGCCCTCATTCCTCAAAGGAAGAAGGATAATATTTATTTTGAAAAATATCGAGATGGGGAAAGTAACCCTGTAAAAATTCCTATGCAAACAAATTCCAATGTATTAATAACAAATGGAATGGAGGAATGGCGCAGAGAACCAAGCAAAGTGCAATGCGACGTACGCGCACAACCCCAGTACGATGCTGTAGGACATTCCTCACAAAGAAAAAAGAGTCTAAAGAGAATGTTTCATAATGCTACTGATAACAAGGAAAATTCTGTAAAAAATGTTCATCTACCAACAGATAAAAATTTGAGAAATGAAAAAAGTGGGAATTTATCCAATAGAACAACGCCATTCCAAAATTGGCTTATCCCCACTAATTTTGGAATCTCTGAAAAAGGAAATAATTATAACACCAACATTATTTTGCAAAACGTGCAACAGGGAATACAAGAAAAGGGATCTTCTTTGAGAGAAGACCTGTACGTAAATGAATCACACAACAATACTAACATGTGTGAAGCAAAAAAGTTGGTAGAAAAAAATGCGCTGGAGAATATTGACTGCTCTCTACATTCGCTCCAAACAGGGAAAAATGTAAAAATTGATTTTCCCTTTCGGAAAAACGTAAAGCAGCAACTGATCGATAAAACGATTAACGCTCAAGAACCAAGGAGTTGCCTTAGCCTTCCATTTAAAAATATCATGTATTGCACATCAGCAAATTGGAGTAGTAAAAATGAGTTGTACGAAGACTGGAAAAAGGAAAATTGTAACTTAGCCGCAGGAAAAAGTGTATCCGCGGAAGATAGTACACTGAAGGAAGAAGGAAAAGACATTTTTAAGAGCGTAAATTATCATTTATCTAGTAGAGATAAGGATAAATCCAATTTAGAAGGCAGATGTGCTGAAAGAATAGAGGAGAAAGGAGGATTTGTTTTCCGTTTTTTGGATAATAACTCTTTTGGTAGAAAGAAATCAACGATAGAAGAAAAGGACAAAAGTTCTACACAGTGTAGAAATATAAACAGAAATGAGCCCAAATTTCAAAATGCCGAAAAAGGGGATAGCTTGGGTTTAAAGAATAATAAACATAATGATGTCATACAATATGGAACGCAGTCTTGTGATGAACCAAACGTGCAACAAGATGCCATAAGGTGCATGCAAGTGAATGATAAAAGAAAGTTAAGCGATATGGACAAAGGATTATGTACAATTTTGGGAAGGGAAATGGGGATAAATGGGGAAGATAGGGAAAGGTTAACGAGAGATAAAATAATAAAACGACAGAAACGTCCGGTGGATGGAGAGGAAGAATGTTATAAAGGTAAGGAGGCAAATAAACCTAAAGAACAATTGATAAATCAGAAAAGTACGTTATTAGACAGTTGCAATATTCATGAATCCTCCCATGATTATTCTAGTGACACTGATCCAGAGAGCAAAATGATTTATATAAAGGACGATAATATAAATATAAATGAGAAGAGAAAACTTGAAAAAGAGCTGGAGTTATACTTTATAAAAGAAGGATTCTTATCTACACCGAGTAATTCACAACAAAAATATTCAGAAAATGAGGAAAGTGGCAACTACTTGAGAAGGAGAATGAAACACGGTTCTGCTACCCACTCTGATAATACCAAGTCGGTTTACACAGAATATTCGAAAATTGAGAATTACGAAGTTTCCTCCAGTAGTGTAGACATATTTGATGATAACGAAATTAAGGATGTTTTTGATGAGGTGGCCACAAGTAGAAGTGGAATAAACAGCTTTAGCACGACCAGAGACGTGTGTGACATAATGAAAAGGAAAGCTTTGCAGAATAGGGGTTCCTCAGAAAAGGGATATGCAGATTCTGTGACGCCAAATAAACCCAATAGCGCAACGAGCATGAAAACATTCCGTACGAGTGGCTGTAGGAGGGAAAGCGTTGGTAGCGATGAGGATGATGTCTGCGGTGATGGCGGTGATGGCGGTGATGGCGGTGATGGCGGTGATGGCGGTGATGGCGACGATGACGAGCAGGCCAACATCTTCGGGAATGGGCGTAATCAGGCGAAGAAGGTGCCCACCATAGATTATCTGTTCTCAAAAAATAGGAACTTACTTTTTATCGATTTGCTAAAATTTAATAGAAAAAGAGAGAAAGATGGGGTAGAGAACCGTTTTCAGGATAAATTTGAAAGGAAATTTAACCTAATCATGCTTCCAAATTGTGAAAAGGAAAGAAATATAATAGACAAAATTATTTATTGTCTTGATCCATCCTATGTAAATAGTACGAAAGATGAAAAAGTGAGATGGCAAGAAAAATTGAAGTATATGCAAGAAAAATTTCTGGAATCGATACTGTGCGTGTCTTACCCAAATCATCTATGGAATGAAGAAACGTTTCAAGTTTACATTAACTCGTTAAATTTTAATTCTTTGCTTGATGATACATTCATAAAGTATGAGAAGGATTTAAGTATTCATTTATTTCATAAGGAGGAAGAAATTTTTTCGGATGCAGGTAATATTGGAGAAGGTGGATTTGGGATTGTCACAAAAATGAAATTCTTGAACTATCCACAGTATTATGCTATAAAAAAAATATCAAAGGATCATATAATAAAATCACAGGCAGCAGGACAAGCTTATTTAGAGGCCAAATACCATTCCGTATTGAGTCATGTAAATATAATTAAAATGTATGGATGTATGCAGGATGAAGAATATATCTATCATGTGTTAGAATTTTGTTCCAAAGGAAGTATCTATGCTATATCGAAGAATTTTAAAAAAAGAATAATTCCTGATGAATTAGCATATAAATATTTTTGTCATGTGGTTAATGGACTGTATTACTTAAATCAAATGGGAATATTTCATCGCGATATAAAAATGGAAAATGTTTTAGTAGACCATATGGATAATGCAAAACTTTCCGATTTTGGTCTCTCTGCAATGATACTAGGTACGAAGAGTCATTCTGCCTTATGTGGAACACTTGTTTATTTTTCACCCGAAATAACTAGTGGGACAGGATATGATTGGAGATCTGATATTTGGTCTTTAGGAGTTTTATTGTACGAAATGTTAGTGGGGGATGTTCCCTTTGATGGCTCCAAAACGCAGATTGTGGAATCCATATTTTCTTGTAATTTACGATTTCCCGACTTTGTTAATCCATTGGCAATAAATTTAATAAAAAAAGCGTTAGTTGTAGATGTAAATAAAAGAATCAAGTTGTGTGATATATCATCCGATCCATGGATGCAAGAAATGTGGAAACTAACATTTCAAAAAGGTTTAATGAAGAATCAACATATGAATAATCACATAAAGGAAGAAGAAAAGAATTTTAATTTTATAAACACATTGTTAAAAACACAGTGTTTCGTAAAAAGTAGTCTCAATGCTTCTCTAAATTATCTCAAGAATACAAATGGAAGCAAATTAGACAATCCTACCACATCTTTGGGAAATACAAATATAGATTCCTTAATTTTAGAAACACAACAAAAGTTAGCAGATTTTCTACAGGTAGAAGATATTTATATGAATGAAGAAAATATGTCCAGTTCAGATATTGTGAGTTCAATAGAATCTGAATTTTACCCTTCCCATTTGTATGATTCATCCGTTAACACAACATATGAAGGAATTGTAGAGTCATGTACAAAGGAGAATAAGCAGAAGCAAGATGATAATTGGAACAATATATATTTAAATGAGAATCGCGAGGACACATCAGATGTTTTGACCAACAATTCGATGGATTCCTCAAAGGGGACAGAAAACGTAAATGTACAAAAGAACAAATTGGTAGAAGAAGAACGTATAATGAAAGCAGAAAATGAATCATCAAATGGGAGGAAAGAGAGCAACTTAGTTGGAAGAGATGGAAGAGATAAGGTGGATAGATCAACGCAGAACATACATTTTAATAACACCCTATATGGTGATATTCATTTGGAGGAGGAGACGACGGTAAATACGAACAAGGAGTCCATTTATTTGGACATTAATCAGGATAGAAAAGAATCTCAGAAGAAGGAAGAAAGGACTATATTTAAGAGGAAGCTCAGTTCGTATGATTATCTCGTGGATGAGAAAAACGAGATGGATCTCAAACAGTTGGAGAGGGAGAAAGAGCATACAAATGGGACAAAATGTGTTGAAAACGAGTTAGAAGGAAAAGTGAGAAATTACGAAAGTGTATTTATTCCTCCTGATGAGAAGTCTCCAGACGAAAGAAAACAAAAGGTTATGTATCCGAATGAGGAAGACGTATCTTCTGAAAATGGTATAAACGAAGATAATGTGCATAAAATGAATTATCCTATTGTTAATGAGGATTTGGAGATGCCCAAAAAAGGATCAGACGTTATGGAAAATAATTACAGCGTTTTATCTACGAACATGCGGTCTGAGAGTCCTATTGGCAAATTCTATGTGCAAAAAAATAGCTCAACATCGGACTTGCCTCCTTTTGCAGGCATGTTAGAAGTTAATAGTGAACTACCCCTTGGAGTGGTAATAGGAGAAAGAGTAGAAAGCATTTTTAAGGAAAAAAAAGAACGAAAAGTGACTAGCGTGATGAAAGGGATGATAGAGAAGAAAGCGCAGAATGAGCAAAATGGCGAAAGGGAGAAATCCATTAAAATTATAAATGGTAGTCATGAAAGTAAGACTAATGAGGCTTCTAGCGATACTTATGATAATGTATGCTTGTCAAATTACGAAGAAGAAGAATGTCCCGAAATAGATAAGTCGTATATTCCTATTTCTGTTTTTAAGGAAAACAAGACAGAATTGGAAAATGAAAATAATATTCCCAAAATAAACCTAGAAGTGAAGGATGAAAAATTGCCCAGTGAGACAAAAAAGGGTGAAAATTGCGAGAGCATTGAAGGGGAAAAAACCGCTGCTGTTAGGAAGCACAGTATGGAAACAGTAAATAGTAAAACGTCGCACGTGGGAAAATGGACGAGGAGTGATTCAGAAAATAGTTGCAGTTTCGATGAGTCCACCAGCAGGAGTAGTGTTGTTGGAAGCGGCATTGGTTGCAAAAGCGACATGGTGCATATCTGTAGTAAAGAGCTTGTGGGAAAAAGAGAGAGGGTCAAGTGCGAAGAGGAAGAAGAACCTAAAGAGATGGGCGTGCGAAATTTGGAAAAATACGAGCGCAATTCGGAGAAGACTTTACCAAGCGATAGAAAAGGAATGAACGCCTATGAAGAACAAATGAAGGAAGCACTACTTGGCAAACAGGCGGAGAAAATTTACGAAAAAATGCAAGCGCGGAATTGTAAGAAAATGGAATTATGTTTTACAGAAACAGATCATCACAGTGGAAGCACATCGGAGGAAAACGAATGTACCACTGAACGTGTGGAAGACAGCAGTGAAGATATTGGCTTTGCTCAAGAAGGTGAAAGGAACGATATATTCTCTTTAGGGAGAGGAAGTTTGTACGATAAGTATATAGATAAAATAAATAAATTATACCTGAACATAAAAAATAAAAAACTTTTATACGACATTGAAAATAAAAAATGCGTGGAGAGAGAACATGACCATATACTGACGAGGAAGATTGCTACGCATGGAAAAAAAAATGAAAATGTCAAGGAAAAGGAGGAAGTAGAGGCGAAAGCGTCGAAAGAAGCAAAGGTGGATTGCACTGGCCACAGAGACACCGGAAGTGGCAGTGTCAGATTTACGTGTCGCGCAAAGAAGGTAAATGGAAAAACAACCCCCTTTAGTGTGTGCAAGGGGATGAGGAATTTACAACGAGATAGCGCATATGGGGAAGATGTCAGCTATGTCACCACTTCCTCTAGCGAAAGCTGTGGTAGCAAATTGGACAGAAAGATGGAAAGTTTGCGTAACAAGGGTACAACAAGAGTAAGGAAAAATAATTTCACTGATTTATATGATAAAAAATTTTTAGATGACAAACTTGCAAATATTGAAAGGAATATTCCAAATGAACAGTACGGTTTTACACACAAAGATAAAAAAGAAAAGACCTTTTCCGAATTAAAGAAAAATATTGTGAACAACATTATTTCAAACACTAAAATGAGAGTAACACCAGATTTTATTTCACTAGAAAAGTATAATTACCCATCGAGTAATAGTAATAACGGAGATTCTATTATTAACGAAAATGGTAAAAAGGACGGATGTAATATGAGTGAAAAGGGCAAGAAAAAATGGCACTATATGGAGGATAATATATTAGGTTTTCTTCACTCGGATTACTCAAGTGAGAAATTTTCGTACGGAGAGGAAAAGGGGGAAAGTGTAATTAACATCAGTAATAACACTCTTTTGAGACAGAAGGGAGAGGATACCAATGATCTGGATAATGGTACACCTACATGTGAACCTAACATGGGAGAAGTTATGGAGGAGACACTAGAGGACGGTGAGAACCACCCCCACACCAATGGTGGATACGAATGGGCAAAGATGAGTTCGCATGCAGCAAAGGGCAGAAAGGAAAACGAAATTTCGCAAAGATCGTACGACTTCATCGCGGATGACTTAAGGGAGAACGATTGCAGCGCGAAGAAATTGCACAAATACAACTCATTAAACTCGCTAAAATCGTGCACCTCGTTCAACTCATTGGGGTCTCCTGGATTTAACAATAAAGTAACGTTCATGACCCAGGAAAATTACAACCATGTTGGGGATATATTTAGCAACGACAGGAGTAGTGAGGATCGTATTTCAAAGGGAAACACTTTGTTGATGTCGAAAAATAGAATATCCCACGATTCATCCATCCTAGAAGGAATATCGAAAATGAAGAGAAATGGGTTAATTAGGAATTCGAGTAGGGATGTGAGTAATAAAAGTGGATCTACTTGCAGCAAAAGAGGATATAAAAAAACTGGACCAGCGGATAACTCGAAGGATTCTTATGCAAAATCGAACAAAAGGCATATGGATAGGGACTTGTCCGAAACCATATTTGGTGAAAAAACGAATAGGAAGAATAGTATGACGGAATTGAGTAACACATGTAAGAAGAGCTTATATCGAGTTTCGTCAAATGAAGAAATACTTAACACGAGGAAGGGACATTATGAGAGAAATGGCAGTAAGAACAACGCTTCCTTTGTAAGTAAAAGAAAATCATCCTTAAAATCGAAACTGAATGAGAAAATTTTTTCATCCAAAAGGGATTCAGATGAAAAAAAAGGAAAGAAAAGTCAAATTGGACGTCCATCTTGTAGTCGTGCAGAAAGTAGCAAGTCCTGTGATTACGTTGCGAGGAATGCCACTTGTAGTAGCCTTTATAGTGGAGGTATCCGGGCAAACAGTGAAAGCAAAAATGGCATTAAGATCAGAGAAGTGGAAAGAGGTTTGACTCCAGAGAAGGAAGGGCGTGAATCAACTCATCGTGTGCAGAAAAAATATGGTTCATGCACGTGCAAGGAGGGAGATAATAACAAATTGAGAAACGTCATTTCAAATAAGAGTTCGAGTAGTGTGATACCAAGTAGATACAAGATAGGAGTACATCGTATGAATGTAGAAAAAAACAAAGAGTCTCGTGACGAAAGAGAGAAAAAGGGTTTAATGGTACCGTTAAGAAGTACAAAAAGTTATGTAGAAAGAGGAAAAACGAATTTGCATGTGCAAGGGTCAAAAACTTTTCAGTTAGACAAAAATGGACACAATAAGGAAGTTGTTGCAGGAAATGATTTGATGAAACAGACTTTTAAAGGGAAGATTTCAAACGATATAGAAATGAAAAATCAAGTTGATAAGGAGAAAGACGAAACGTTGTTATCGAATGAAAACACATCCTACTCTACCATGAACTCGATAGACACACTTATAGATGCACAACATAATTCCCCTTCAGAAGATAGGACGAAAAATTGCGTAAACCTTTTCCAGAATAGTAAACAAATGATTTTCGCAAATAATTTAAAGAACTCCAAAATTAAGCAATATCTAAAAAGGAAAATAGAGAAAATAAAAAAGGAAAACGAGTACACTACGATCGCAGGGGTGAAAACGGAGAGTCCACCAAGGGTGCAGAAGAACGATGGAGAGCGTCTAATTACAGAGTTAAATGATAGAGAATTGGATTCGCATTTAGATTATGCAAAAGATATACTTGGTGGAAATAGTAAGGAAAATGTGAATATAGATGAGGGAAAAATATCAATGAACGACACTGAATTCAACGCTCGCATCAAACATTATAACAAAAGTCAAAATGACTTCAAAATGAGTAGAAATGCATCTACTGCTAATGTCCTAACCGGGGAAGAAAACTTGGATGAAGAAGAATATAGTTTTAGGCAAGAAAAAACAGATGAATTATTGCAAAGAAGCAGGAGCGAGGCAATTAAGAAGTTCAGTGTTTCATCTGTTCGGGGTAACCCATTGTGCAGTCCTAACTTTAGGGAAAAGACGAAGAAACGCGAACTCAGTAATAAAATACAAACAATTGAAGAGAAGGGGCATAAGCTTAATGAAGATAGAAAAGCTGAAAAGGATAAGTCCAAACACATCAGCGTATGTTATAATAAATATGCGAGGAAGAACAGTGACATGTCAAAAATAAACAGAATGAGCCCAAACATTTATGTGCACAAAAAAATAGATGTTTCCACCGTCAAAAGTAGGATTGACACGAATATTTTTAAGAAGCAAAAAGGCGCAGAAGTGACAGGAGCAGTGATGGGGACTGAGAAAGGGGATGCAATGGGAGAAAAAGATGCTTGTAGGAATGTGGAAAGCGTTATAAATACCGACCTTGTGATATGCAGAGAAAGGGGAAAGAGTGCAAAAATGTTGAACGAATCGAGTATCACCTTGCGTCATAAAGGTATACATCCAATTAGCAATAGTTCTATTACAGGAAATGACAAGATGAGAAAACAAAAGAGCAGTTTAAATAACAGTTCAAATTGTAAGGATAAAATGGTGATTACTTGCAAGAGGCAATTCTCAGATCAAGTGGATGGAAAAATTGTTAAGTCGATGCATGTTAGTACTACGGAAAAGCACAATAAGGAGTTGTTAGGTCAAAAGGGGCTTTATAAGAGAGCGGAAAAGTCGGTCATCACGAAAGATTATGATGTGGAATTGCAAAATAAGCTGTTATTTTTGAATAAGAAAAATGTGTATAAAAAAAGTGGCAAACTGGAAGATGGGGGAGAAGTTAACCAAGGAAATGCTCGTGGTAGGTTTGACAGTAGAGGGAGCAGCAGAGAGCAGAGCGGCAAGGATGGAAACGCAGATACTCATGCTCCTGCTAAGAAGAGTGTTTCCATTTATGAAGGTAACAATTTGAAGAGAAAAGTCAGCTGTAAGAGTGACTTATTCTGTGTTAGCCCAAATTATTTTAGCAATAAGGACGAGGTGAAAGGGGAAAATGGTAGGAGATACGGTGAACCCCCATACTTGGACTGCACGGGAAATACATGCCTAATCGGCCACAGTGGAAGATATGCCATGCAGATACAAAAGGGATGTAACGCAAAAGAGGAAGAAATTCAGGGGAGTGGCAGTACCTGTGACTTATTTGATGAAAACGAAATAAGTGTTATAGAGGGGCATATTATGAATAATGTTTCTTTCAGCAAATTAGACTGCATTATCCCCAGTTCAGATGCAGAAGGGTACCAACATGCAATCAGGAGGGGATGTGCCACTGAGGGGGGAGAAACAGAAGAAAGAACCGATGCTATTAAATCTAACAATGTAGGTAAAAGGATGAAGAACGGACTTAGGAGGGATTATAAACCTAACGAATTTACAGATATGGGGCGCTTAAATGTAATTGGCGTTGAAAAGAATTCTCCAAAAATAGCTAACTCGAATACCTTATATCTTTATGGGAAAAAAAAAATAGATGCAAAAAATGTAAGCAACAGTAAAATGTACATTGACGTTTATACAAATTGTCACCTCAAAGACGATGATAGAGATATTACAGGAAAATGTAAATATAATTATGAACAAGAAATTAAAAAGGGAGTAAAAATCGGCGAAAAGAGGCAGGTTTCTGCGAGAAAAAATTTGTTTCCCTGTTCATCACTGAGCTTATTACATAGGGAAGGAACCAAAGGCAACGATAAAAAGAGTGCAGTTGGAGGTGCTTTTTTAGGAACTCCTGATGTAGACAGCGCAAATAAATCGTGTATTGTGAACGGATTGAGAGAAGTGAAAAAAGTAAAAAATAGTAGAGGGGTTCAAAAAGTAAATGAGTTAGACATGTCTTTTTGTAGAAAGAGTGCATTACAGAAGCATGGTAGTATGAAAAAGACTCTACCTAGTTTTAATTTTCCAAACTGCGATGAGAAGCCATGCGATGCGCTTAATCCTATGAGGTTTGCTACAGGTTATGGTTCTATGCAGAGCGAAAAAAATGTAACCCCACTCGGTAGGAACGGAACTAGTTGCACTCAACCCAAAAGTGAAGAAAGAAGTAATAACAGATTGTTCACTGATAGTCATGTAAAAAATTGTTTTCATAGTAAAAATAACGTGGGTTCGTTAATCAGAGGTGATGTAGTAACGAAGGCGTCATCCAACTGTTTCATCAACGATAATGTGAGAAAAATGAATAACTCAAATTTACAAAATAAAGATGATCATTTGCGAAGTGATACATCTGGGTGTTTCTTATACAAGAATTATTCCAAAAAAGGGCAGATAAGAAGTAATAATGGATCGAGTCATTGCAGTAGCATAGGTAAGTGCACTGAAAAAAAAGCCCACTCCGCATACGCAAAAATGGTAAGTAGGAAAGTAAGTAACATGTCCACCATTACTCTAGGAAGGGATAAGGGAAATTCCGACAAGTTGTTTTGCAGCGATGATCGAGGAGAAAGTGCGCTTATGAAAAAGGTCAATAACGCGAATAGCATGCGCGGTGTGAGCAGCGTGAAAAACATACACGGTCTGAGCAGTATTAGCAACAACAATGTGGATTTGGGGAAAATAAAAATTGCCGTAAACAAACCTGCAAAAAAAATTTTTGTAAGTGGCTGAATTCGCCATGAAGAAAAATAATCATAACCCCTTTAAATTTAATCGAGAGAACAATTGTGTCATTAGCCTTTTTTTGTTTTTTTGTTTTTTTGTTTCCTGAGGAAATGCATTACTTGAAGTCCATAATTTAAAATAGGGTAAAAAATAACTGTTTATGTTAATTTTTTTTTTTCTTTTTACGTTCAATATATTACTGCCGCCGAGACATTGTCCAGTCACGTCTCGCGCATGCAAAATTGGTTGTTTCCTTTTTGACTGACGTTAAAAAGATAAAATGATAGGAAGCACTTAAACTTATGACCTTTACGTATACATTCATTTTTCTTTGTCGACTTCATTCCGTTTTGTCATACTTTATTTTGCTTTTTCCCACTTAAGTGCATTCACTTAAAACTTGCATATTCAAAACGCATGTTAATTATTAAAACGCAAAATGAAATAGACCGTAATTATCCTAAGGTCCATTACCATCCGTGACACTGTCATTTCAAAGCGTCCTACATACAAACATAGACTTATTCTATTTTTACAAATGAGAAGTAGGAAAAAAGAAAACAGAAAAAAAAAAAAATATATATACATATATATATATATACCACTTTGCTGCCTTACTTTAAATTAACGAACTTCATTTACAGTGTTGTTGGGTCGAATGAAGTTTTTACATGGAGTTTCGCTTTACGGTAATTTTCTCTAACAGGTGCTTGTTCCTTTCAAACGAATGAAGCACAACTGGTATATTAATACTGGTAAAGAGTAAGTCACATAACCATATTATTCAGATGTGTTCACGTTCAGCATTTTGTTATATCATTAGTGCAGCATGTGCACTGAGAATTGGCTCCTATCGACTGTTCATTAACTGAAGAATGCCATTGCATGCTTCTTCGTTCTACCACTACTTTTATAACTTCTTGTTTTGTTCTTTTCTTTTTGTAAGAAAGACAAAAAACAACGGGTATGTTTACATGCGTTCAGTAATCTATTACACACACCCATTCCATTTTTATGAGACTACATAACAATAACTATCTTATAGTTAGGGTTTGTATACGTGATAATGTAAAATGTCTTATTGACAAAATGTGATTTTGATTTGTACATGCTTGAAAATGAAAAAATTATAAAAGGGAGCAACTTCAAACATGGGGTGTTAGCTGTGCGTGCGTGTGCGTGGATATGGAAAATACATACGTGAGTAGGCGTAGAAAACAAAACATTTGTAACGCCATATCTCACAGATTCTGGTGTAGGTAAAATTGGTTACACGCTTACATCTACTTGCATGTACACATGTGCATGTATATGTATATGTTCATATGCATATGTACACATGCATACGAGAAATGCGTGAATTGCAAAACATGCATAAGAATGGGCAAGCGCTGCGGTGAGCCTGCATCAGTTTTATCATTCAACAAATACAATCAGCATAAAGCGTACATGCTGTTACATACAAGTAACGAATTGAAGAGAGGATAAAATTTTTTAATTGTTTTCTTTGAAGTACGCGTGCTCCAGGGCTTGCTTTGCGGTAATTCGCTGGTTTGGGTCAAGTTTCAGCATCTTCGATAGTAAATCAATTCCAGAGTCATCTAGACCTTTCAGCTGCGAATATAAAATAATGCATAAGATAATCAACAAATGGAAATACATAACAAAGCGATGCGGAGAGCGCAAAAGCATGCTGAGCTATAAACGCCAATCCATGCATCAGGGGATGTAAGGCCAGGCACAAAGTACTAAACATTGTTGAACAGATTAAAATGGCATATTGTAACAAAATTAAAAAGAAAAGGAAAAAAAAGAGGAAAAGGGAAAACATTTATTTATTGTTACAAAAGATTCCCATGGCAAAGGTTCATAAACAGTAAAATCCGGATCATATTTTGGCAATTCAGATACATTAGGCCAATTTTTAGAATTTGGGGTTCCAAGAATTTTGAATATTCGCATTAGCTGATCTGTTTCAGATACTCCTGGAAATAATGGCCTACCATTTACCATCTCAGCAAATATACATCCAACACTCCATATATCAATTGGGGTGGAGTACTTTTTTGATCCCATTAAAACATCTGGTGCTCTATACCACAGTGTCACTACTTCATGTGTGTATTTTCGTACAGGTATCCCAAAAGCCCTGCACAAGTTTGTTTAGTGAAGATGTATGGTACACACGTGTAAAACTTCTCATCGCGAACATTGCAAAAAAAAAAAAAAAAAAAAAAAAAGTAACATACATCTACGTACACGATGGATGTGTATATGTGTGTATATTTACATGCAAATATGTAAATGCTGGACAGATTCATGGTAAATGTACTGCCGAATTTACCAGTTAATCGATTACCTTGCCAGTCCGAAATCGGCAATTTTTAATTCTCCTTCTCGATTTATTAACAAATTTTGAGGTTTCAAATCACGGTGCAAAACTCTATGCTCGTGGCAATAAGCGATACCATTTAGCAACTGAAGCAAAAATGATTTCGCCGTAACTGATTCTAGCCCTCCTTTAAATAACATTTTCAAATGTGAGATGTGGTTGAAGTTACAATATAATAGGTACGTATATATGCATGTTAGTCCTGGCATATAAATGCATATTTAACATGTGCAATGGATAAAAATTGTCTTTAGCCAATTTTTGTTATTAATTTTCACCATCACAAACATCCAGAAGTTTCTTAAGATCTTGATCAAGATGCTCAAAAACTAATATTAGTCTTTTTTTTGTTTGTATGACATCATACAACTTAACTATATTTGAGTGTTTTAATTCTTTTAAAATGCTAATTTCCCTTATGGCTATACACGAAATGGGAAGTATTCGAATTACGCACATGTATATATGTATACATATATGTATTTATAAGCATTTATTGGATAAAATAGAACTGTCTACATAGTCAACACAGTGTGTAACCTTCCAGTGGACACAAACCACGTGATGTTCGCACATGGCATGTAAATCACACTAGTAGCGTACATGTACACATCCATGCTGCAAAAGTGCATATCCGTTCTGCAGAAAATGCACATACATGTGTGTATATATGTATATGCTAATTTAAATGCAACTACAAATTAAGACTGCGTTTTGCGCTTATTTTTTGTTAACTTGTTGATGGAATTCCTTCGTCTTCTTTTTCTAATCGTATTTTTTTTAATGCAAATGTTTCACCGTAATTGTTTTGCGCTTTGTATACTACACCATATGTGCCTTCTCCAATTTTTTCCAAGCCATGGTATTTTTCCATTTTTTTTTCTAAGTAAAAATCACAAATATTGTGCTTTTACTCTTTAAAACGTTCTATTCGCCTTATCATTACAATTAATAAAAAAAATGAAAATAATACTATAATGAATATCTAAACTAAGTTAAAGACCCCTATTTTATAATATACATATGCAAGAAGGGTAAATAAAACAAGCCGAATAAAAAACTTCCCTCCAATAGTTTTTTTTTTTTTTTTTTTTTATGTGACTATGTAATAAATATTCCTTTGAACTTATAAAGTATACGTGAAAAATAATTTACACACAGTGTTCAGGAAAAAAATTTACAGAGTATATTTCCTTTTATAACTTTCGCTTGTTTTTATTAAATGTATTGCTTTATTATAAAATATAATGCATGCTTATTGCTAGCATTAAAAATGTAGAAACATACCTATGCTTTCATTACAAGTATGAAGCATGCCTTTTCTTTTCATTAAAAATATTTGTACTAGCTAAAATTAAAAAATGAGTTACTCAAAAGTTTCTGAACAGTTCATACATATATCCACTTTCACTAGCGTTTCTTTACATGCATTTCGCTCTAATATAATGAAATTATTTATAATATGCAATACATATATATACACATATATACATATAAATATACCACTTCTCATAATAAGAAAAATATGTAAATATTCTGTGAACACAACATTTAAAACTTTTCAAAAACGAAAAAAAAAAAAAAGTATGAAATAAAAAATGTAATAAAAAATGTAATAAAAAATGTAATAAAAATGTAATAAAAATGTAATAAAAATGTAATAAAAATGTAATAAAAATGTAATAAAAAATGTAATAAAAATGTAATAAAAAATGTAATAAAAAATTTAATAAAAAATGTAATAAAAAATATATTGAAAAATATATTGAAAAATATATTGAAAAATATATTGAAAAATAAAATGAAAGCACCTTCAAGGTATGTAATGTAAAAAATAAAAATGTGGGATAATGAGAAGATTTACTTCTTTGCTGGTGTTTTGGCAGATACAGCCCCGGGTTCTTTCTTCTCAACATTTTTGATAATACCAACAGCAATAGTTTGTCTCATATCTCTAATTGCGAATCTTCCTAAGGGTGGATACTCCGTGAAGGTTTCAACAACCATTGGCTTCTTTGGCTCTAAACTAACTAAAGCTGAGTCACCAGATTTGATAGCCTTTGGATTTTCTTCAACAACTTTTCCTGAACGTTTGTCTATCT
>FLRD01000101.1:0-185267 GCA_900088485.1 Plasmodium ovale wallikeri | reverse complement strand
AGATAGACAAACGTTCAGGAAAAGTTGTTGAAGAAAATCCAAAGGCTATCAAATCTGGTGACTCAGCTTTAGTTAGTTTAGAGCCAAAGAAGCCAATGGTTGTTGAAACCTTCACGGAGTATCCACCCTTAGGAAGATTCGCAATTAGAGATATGAGACAAACTATTGCTGTTGGTATTATCAAAAATGTTGAGAAGAAAGAACCCGGGGCTGTATCTGCCAAAACACCAGCAAAGAAGTAAATCTTCTATTATTCAAAGTGTGTTTACATATATATATACACACTAAAATACATATTTTTATATTTTATTTTTTCCCTTTATTTTTCTATTTTTATATAAATGAGAATATATTAAATATTATAATTAAAGTAGTTATAATTATACACACAATGCAACCAATCGTAATTATCCATTTTTGGCATTTTTTACATTTTTAAACTTTTCTTTATGAGCATATAGGAACATACCACGAATCAGAGAATAAAAATAAGTGCATTATTTTTTACAAAATAAAAAGTATATATATATACATATGTGTATGTATGTGTGTATGTATGTATGTATGTATGTATGTATGTATGTATGTATGTATGTATGTATGTATATATATATGTATGTATGTATGTGCATGTATATGTGTATAGTTTAAAATTAAAAAAACATTATTAAATATTAAAAAGAAATTAAAGTATACGTAGCATGTATAAGTAAAGGTTTATATAAGCCTCTTTTCAGTTGCGCTGTGCTCAATAGTAGACAAAAAATGGTACGAATGAATGAATTTTAATGGGTTTTCATCGATTATCTGTTCCTTTTTTCTCCTTAAAAAAGCACACCTATGAGTGTTCTTCGTTTTGCTAGTACATAATTTTGCTATGCGCCTAGGAGTTGTAGCGCGTATATGCCCTCTAGGTGCAAGTATTGCGGGTTGAGCTGGCGCCTTACTGTTTGGTATTCATAATGTGTATATGCGAAGAGAATGAGCTATTTAATTTATAGTATTTAATAAATTGGTGATGTGTTCCCTTCTCAATCTTATGTTTCGCAAAAAGGTATGTAGTAGTAGCAGATACATTCTGTTAAGCGAAAAATGACTATTGAATTTTAGCCATGGTAAAAATGAAAGAGAATGAAACCTTGGTAGAGTATAAGGAATTTTATCCTTGGAAACTTCTTCCTTTTTTGAAAAATAACTTCGATATAATGTGAACATAATCCATAAGAACTTGTTAACATAATATGTTTGTTTATGACTTAATTTTGTAATTTTCTGCTCTGTTTTTCTCTTTTACCCCTTCCCCCTCCTCTCTCTCCCCTTTTTTACTCCTTCAGTAATGAGCATAAGGGGTATAACACAGAAATATGAAATTATTTTTCATGTTTGCTAGCTTATTTGCAGTAAATGTAAGATGTTTGACTGAATCAGGTCGCATTCGGTTATTGTACCAAGCCTATGAATATCACCCACTCCATTTGCTATTTCGAGAAAAGAGCTGGCTGGGAAAGAATTGCACAGGGGGAATATGGGGCACACAAAGGACCCAAGAAAAACGTGCCACAATGCACACAGCTCGCACACATGGCAGATTAAGTTTCATTTTGAGTCATAGTAAAAGCAACATCTGCCAACGTAAGAATGCATGTACTTTGAAAAAGCCTGGTGGCGAAAAGGAGGAGAGTCTGGTAGTCGAACCGAGGTTAAGATTTGCGCCAAGTCCAACTGGCTTTTTGCATGTAGGAGGTTGCAGAACATTTATATACAATTATATTTTGTCAAAACAGATGAACGGAAGTGTTATACTGCGAATGGAAGACACGGACATAAAAAGAAACACGACGGAATCAATGAATGAAATAATGAAAGACTTAAAGTAAGGAGCTCACCTTCACGAATATTACGCTGTGATTTGTGCCAATTTGGAAGCTCATTTCGAACGCAGCTGCATGTGCATAAATAAGTTTCTATGTGTTTTATTCATGTACACGTAAAAAAAAAAAAAATGAGCAAAAGCTTGTTATAGAGATGTACAACAAGACGATGCAAAAATACGGTGATCAACCTCTTTCAAACATGTCAATCCTTTTAATTCTTTTCCATGCTGTGTCTTCAGATGGTTGAATTTGGATTGGGATGAAGGCCCAGACAAAGGGGGGGCGTACGGACCGTATAAACAGTCAGAAAAAGGAGAACTTTACAAGTAAGAAACGACGACTATAAGTTTACGTAGGATGGTGCATGCATGTGTCATCCTGTACTTACATGCGTACATTACTGTCCCCTTTTCTGCGTCTGTGTGTGCATTCGTCACTTTGGCGAACGCACATGTTTATTCAAAATTTGGGGAGAATCCTTCAAAGTGCACATTTGAAATGTTTAGGAAAATAGCCGACGAGTTGGTAGAAAGGGGGAAAGCCTACCTCTGCTTTTGCACGAAAGAACAATTGAAAGAAAAAAAGGAAAAGGTACATCAAAATATGCCGCTTTAACTGCACATGCGGCAGAAAAATGGAAAAAGCAAAGCAAAATTCAGGATAACCAAATGGTATAATTTCCATATGAGGAAAATTCTCCTTCTACTCGTTTTCAGGCAAAAGTGTCGAGGAAAAAGTATCTTTATGACCGAACATGCCGATATTTAAATGAGGAAGTAATTCAGAGATGTTTACAGGAACAGAAGCAGTACACAATTCGATTTAAATCGCCAATTGATAGAAAAATTATACTAAAAGATATCCTGAAGAATAACATAGAAGATGTAGTAAAGGAGGATTTTATTATACTAAGGAGTAACCATTTGCCGACATACAATTTTGCGGCATCTGTGGATGACCACCTGATGAAAATATCCTTTGTTATACGGGGTGTTGAACACATTTCAAACACGTTCAAGTGAGAGGCACACCTGCCAAACGCAATCTGTACCGCTGTACATACATCCGCACAGCGGTATGCCCATCTGTGCTGATGTACACCTTTTTCAGCGCATGTTCATGCATAACTCGAACTGCGCCCGACGCACGACTTTTTAGGCAAATTTTAGTTCTGGAGTCCCTAAATGCAGATATTCCCCTATACGCCCACATACCTGTCATCACAAACGTAGAAAAAAAGAAAATTAGTAAAAGGAATCATGAATACTTGATTAGGAATTTACGGTACAATTTTCCTTCTCCCATTTTTTCCCATCCCATACATGGTTTAACAATGTTAAAGTGTTACACGGAATTGCCATGATAATTACGTATGTTTTTCTGACATTTTTAGGGAGGAGGGATTTAAACCCAGTTGCGTGGTTAATTATTTGGCTACTATGGGATGGGGAAGCATCTCAAAGAAGTCAGTATTATAGTAGTATCATAATAGTATATATAATTAATCATAGATATGTGATTATATGCACATGTGTGTAGATCGTGAATGTTGGACCAGTGTCTCTCAATTAGAAATGTTTTTTTTTTTTTTTTTTTTTTTTTTTTTTTTTTTTTTTGGTTGCTTAGAGAGTTTTACACCATAGACGAATTAATAGCACATTTCAATATACGTTTTTTGAATAAATCTTCAGTAGTGTTTGATATAAAAAAATTAAAGTGGATGAATAAAAAATATATGTTAGATCAGGATATGAATACATACATAACAGAAGCAGAAGAATACTTAATTGATAATGACATATTAACAAAAGGAAATAGAGATTTCCTTGAGTTATGTATTAGGGTATTTAAAAATGATATACATAATTACAAAGAATTAAAAGAATGTATAATAAACGTTATTTCTTATGATTACATGGGAAATAATTTAGATATTAATGATACAGGGTTAAAAGATGTTTCTTTTTTGTTATGTAAATGGTTTAACAAAAATAAAAATGACGATAATTTTGAATCTCTTATGGAAACAAATTTTGATTTATTAATAAAATATATTAAGGAAAAGACTAATTTACTGAAAAGGGAAATTTTTCTAAAAATCCGTGTCCTTTTAACATTTCACATTAAGGGTATTCCATTTATACCATTAATAAGAATTTGGGCATTAGCAAAAAAAAGTAATATACGTAATTATGTTTCTTTAGAAAGGAGACTTCAATATTTGAAGGAAGCATTTCCGCCAAGCTGAGCATGAGCCGTGGTTTACAGCCGGTCCCTTTGAACGATTACAATACCATCTCTCTTTTAATTTTGCATCGCATTTTTGCTATTTCTCTAGTACTCTTTTTATCTTTGAATTGGCATATGCCCATATATGGATTAAGTTGGAAACGCACGTCCATAGGCATTTCCACGCCCTTTTCCTATACAAACCCCATCTCATTTTTCTTTACAGTTCTATAATTTTTTTTTTTTTTTATTTTATTTTTTATTTTTTTTTACGTATCATATTTCATAAAGAAAACACACTGGGAAAACTCCGTGGTGGACGTGTGCATGTGTGCGAATTTTAGCATGGGATACTCTGAATGTGAATTTCGTAAAACTTGGAAGAAAATTTTGCACCCATGTGTGAGCCAAAATTGGCAAGTAAAAAGGAGAATGTTCTTTCTTTCTCCCCCTATTTACCATTAGAAAGAATGTCTACTACTGCCGCTGAATGTTTTCATTTTCCCTAAGCCTTTCTTTATCTCGTTTGACAATATTTTGGCCTATTTTAGAAATTCTACATTTGCGCTTGCTCACCCGTTCTCCTGCTCATATGATGACTTTTTAAATAAGGGAAAGATATTCACTGTGTAGCGTTTTCCCCGTGTGCCTATAGCTATCCATCAGCTTCTTTACCATTTAAGAGTGGACGGGAGGGGTACATAACAAGCTCATTTTGTAGGCAAAATGAACATAGCACCTTTTCGTTGTGTTATGTTTTGAGATCGCATAGATGGAATTTCACCTTCCCCCCCCCGCCCCCTCTTTGTGTAATTTGGTGTCCGTCCCCTTTTCCCCATTTTGCCTTATACCCCTTTTTTCGTTTTTGCTAACTTCTTTTCCTTTTTCGTTTTTGCTAACTTCTTTTCCTTTTTCGTTTTTGCTAACTTCTTTTCCTTTTTCGTTTTTGCCAACTTCTTTTCCTTTTTCGTTTTTGCCAACTTCTTTTCTTTTCCCCCTGCGCGGTAATCGAAATGGACCAGGCGGAGGCAAAAAAATACTCATCCCGATTTGAGATAAAGGGAATTTGCATGAATAGTGAAAATTGCGAGAAAATTTCCAAGATCAGTTTAAAAGCCATTAAAGAAAATAAGTTTGAAAAGGATATAGCTAGTCAAATAAAAATGAAGTGTGAAAATGATGAGTTACTGAATAAGGATAATATAAATGATGAAAATTATTTAAATGTAATAGACAATTTAAAAAATCAAAATATTGGTTCTTGGCAATGTATAGTTGGAAAAAATTTTGCCTTTTCTATAAATTATCAATATAACTGTATGATTTATTTTCAACACAAATCTACAAAGTTGACTATTTTAATATACAAATCGATGTGATTATATATAGAGGTTTTGCGAAGTTTGGGAGGATGTAAGTTTTTTTTTTTTTTTTTTTTTTTTTTTTTCTTTTAAATATCTTTTGTTGCAATTTCCAGAGAGACTTTTTCTTTTTCCAACATTTTTGCAAAAGTGCTACAACGAACATGTGTCTCACCCCTTTGAAAACAGGCACCAATGGGTCATGGACCGCAGTTGCGAAGTTAAGTAGACGTTTTATTTCATCCTTTTGGAATGTAATACCAATTTGCGTGTAACTCCTTTTTTACAAAGTAAAAGTACGCTTCCGTTGAGAAATGATAAAATGTACCATTTGGCGGAGAAATAAAGCATCATATAAATGTGCATATATATCAAGAATTTTACATGCCAAAATGTAAAAAAAAAAAAGTTAAAAAGTGACTTTAACCAATTTGTTCTTCTGTTTTATTTTTATTTTATTATTTTTTTTTTTTTACAATAAGTAAAGTAACAAAGGAAAGATATACTACTCATGAAAAAAGGGAAGTTATAGTATCACTGGATGTTTGTGTTGATCTTCCCTGCCTGTGTTGCATTTTACCCCACCTTCGCTTAGTTTAAGAAAAAGGCAGTTATAGGATAGCGCTCATCTGGCAACTCTCAAAAATGGCTTATCATCACTACCATTGCGCTTGAATGCGCCGAAACGTAGACCTTACACGCGCGAGCACATGCTATCGTAGTTATGCTATCGCTTTTCCATTGGTTTACCAATTTTGGTGCATTACGTGGATTTCGTTGTTCTTTTTGCACTTGCGTAATTCCGTTTTTTTCTTTCTTTTTTTTTTTTTTTTTTTTTCGAAAAAGCTCTATTTGCTTACATGCTTCCGATAATCTAGCTACCCTTGTAGCCATTTTTTTTTCGCTTTTTAAATAGACTTCACCGAATTTGAAAAGAAAAGCAAAGTGCACAAAAGGGAGCATACACAGTTAAGTGCGCAAAGCGTGAATAACACATAGAGCGCACAGAGCGAACGTAGTTCTAGCGAATTAGCACTTGGCATTAGACCCCTCGCAAGCACACCCCGCATGCGATGAACATTCAAGAAAACAGAGCGAAATTGAAGAGCTCTTGTGAAAAGCATGTTGTCGGAGATGTCAGTTGCATCAGCATGTACGGGGAAGACAAAGATAAAGAAAAAAAAAATGAATTACACGAAAAAGGAAAAAATTATTTAAGAAAAAGCAAGTTATTGGCACTATCAAAGGGGCTAAATATAGCAAATGTAAGTAAACTAAGAGAAGTTATACTGTACGAAAAAGAGGAAAAAAAAAAAAGTCGATTAAAAAAAAAAATTATCACCGATAGTAGTTGCGATGAAGACGGTGATTACAACACGGGGAAAGAAACACATGTAGGAGGAGAAACGGGATGTAAAAGAGGTAGGGTGTACACGGAAAATGAGGTACCTTACCTTGATAAAGAACACATGGATTTGTTGCAATTAAACAGTGAGATTAGTGGACCTACCACTACGTGCAAAATTAACGATGTTGTTCAGGGCTCTCAGGGCGCATTGCCAAATTCGATCAAAAATGATGATGATGGTGCGGGAGGTTCCGACATGGGTAGCGGCAGGGGAATCGACATGGGTAGCGGCAGGGGAATCGACATGGGTAGCGACTTGGATAGCGGCAGAAGAATTGAAAAGGAAAGCATTTCTCCCGAGGAACAAGGCAAAAACTTCAATAGTCCCCATCCAAATAACGCATCAATTATAAACCTTTTTAGTGATAGGGATTCAAGTGAGTATGGCGCGGATGAAAGTAAGGATAAGCCGAGTGATAGCGATCGTGAAGGAGTTGAAAGGGGTAAAAAAGATGGGAGCAAGGCAGGGAAGAGGAACGACACAAGCGTGCGAAGTAAAAAGGGAAACCGTTCACATGATTCCAATTCTTCCCATTGTGATCTCACTGATGACGACACTGGGTATGATAACAGTACCAATTTTTACTGCGATGATTATGGAGATTCGTATGATGTCGAGAGCGACGTGGATAATAATTCGGATGAATATACTTTACATTTAAAACTGTTTAATGAGCAGAATTTAGGAAATGATAATTTTCAATTAAACTCCTTAAGTGTTAGAAAGTCATTAAGATTGTACATAGAATTTATTGTTCTGTCGTTACTGTCCCCTAATTTGAAGTATGATGCAGACTATTTTAAAGCCTCTGAAAGTATAAGAAAAACTGAACGTCTACTAAAAGAGAACTATGCATATATTCACAGACAACTGTGGAGAAAAAATTCCCTGCAAGAGTGTTACAACTGTTCTGACGAATCGGAAGATGCGCTAATTGGTAAGGAAGCAGGAGGGGAAAAAAGGGCAAAAAAAAAAGAGGTGAAAAAAAGGAAAAAAAATCTTAAGAAATTATGTGAGCATACGAGCGAAAGTGAAAGTGGTGAGGAGCAAAATACGTGCGAACAGAGCGACACTAGCAACAAAAGTCTTACACAGAGCCTTCCAAAAAAAAGACAAAGGCAGAAGCAGAAGCAGAAGCAGAAGCAGAAGCAGAAGCAAAAGAGGTACGTTCTCAGTGACAGTAGCAGTTGCGCGTCCAGCAAATCCGGGGGGAAAAAAGGGGGCCAACCGAGTGACCAAAACAGTGAAAATGACGTAATGGTAACAGGCGAACGTAGGGGTCGAGGAGAAAAGAGCGCAAATTTTGAGATGTCGGAGGAAGATCGTATGGGAGGGAAGCAAACGTGCGCTGTGAAGGCACATGCCTCTTTGCTTGACACACATGATGGAGATGGAAGTGTAAGTGGAAATGGAAGTGTGTGCGCAGAAAACAGGGAAGAATCTGCAGATAGTACGCAGGAAGATGATGTCGTGGAAGACAACGACGAGGCAGACGATGAACACTTCTACCTGGGAGATCGCGCACTGTGCCCAGACGAAGCAGAGTTTCACCTAGAATACGGAAAGGGGAAAAGAAAAAAAAGGTTGAAAGAAATAAGTGACGACACAATGCACAAAATTTTAAGTAGCGATATGGTGAAAGTATACGAATTTGTGAAGAAAGAGGAAAAGTATAGTAATTATGATTTTTTAAAAATGATATGTAAAATGAGTAAACAGAAATCAATAAATTATTATGACCAATGCATACAAAAAATTGAAAACAAAATACTTTCGAAAAGAGATCAATTTGAATCTCATCCTTTTGAAACAAATTTTAAAAATATATTAAAAAATTATGCAAATATATTTTTATTTTTTTTGGAATATAATAAAATATATTGTTCATGTTGTAATAGGAAATTAAATTATGCTTGTCCTGTTTTTTTTATTAAGCCTTTTTATAATTCTTCTGATTTATGGAAAAATTATTTTTTTAATTTTATGAAGGTAAATAATTATCAATGGTTAGGATATATACACTTTAACACATTTCCAATTCCATTACAAATTATTAATAATAGAATTGAGGATGAAAAAAAAATGAATAAAATTAGAGCATCAAATAAATTATTTATAAGAAATCAAAATGAAAAAAAAAAAAAAAATTTATTGTTACCTATAAATAATTTTAATAATGATAGGTATACAATTTTGAATAATGAGAAATATATTTTATCCCATTTAAAAAAAAATGAAGAATTAAATGGATATAGATATATTGGTAGAATTGAAGGAAAACGATTAAATAGAATAAGAAAATGCTTTAAAACAAATTATGATTTTGAATTTATTACTAATGAATGTAGAGAAAATAATATAAATATGATCATGAAAAATGTTTGTGAAAATTTCTGTACGTTGTCAGAAAATTATATAGAAAAAGATATTTTAGTTTTGCAGTTAGGTTCTTATTGTGTCTCAACAGTTTATTACTGGCATGTTTTTCATCACTACAAATTTTTTTTCACAAAATTTATATACATAAAATTATTAGCTTTATATAAAAAGAACAAGGATTTGTTCAGGGAACCCTTACTACTAGCATATATACTATCCAAAAAATTTAATAGGGAACTATATCATGACTTTAAAATTCTTATGAACATTGACATTTCACAAATACAGAACAATTTAAATGAGTCCGATTTGTTCCTCCGTTAATGCTCCTCAGATGGTGCGTCCCCTTACATTCGTGTGTAAAAATGTCTTCATGTATACGTCAATATGGATGTTGGTAAGTAACCCTTTTCCATATCTCTCCCTTTTATTTTTTATTATTATTATTTTTTTTTTAGCATTTCATAAGCTTTTTCGCTCATGATGATACTTTCTTAATTTTTGTCCTATTTCTTTTATTTGGGAAATTGGGCTTTTTGTAAATTTCGCCAAAATATGCACGAACTGCATGGCATTTGGAATATATATCGACATATACTCACCGTGGTTCTCTTTTAATCTGCACACGTGCGTGCACTTTGCATTCGTGCATTCGTGCATGCATGCATGTATGTATGTATGTCTTAATTACCGGAGCAACCTAACCAATGATTATTCGTTATTTTCTGGCCACTTTCCATTTTTGGCATGCTCTTTTTACGTAAATGTTACTTGAACGAACGAGTAAGAAATGTGGGAAAGGGCCGGGGGAACAGGGCACATAAGTTGCAAGTGGTCCCATTTTGACGCTCCACTCTCAGCGACAAGGCTTAAATGACCATTGCGCTCCTTTTTTACGCCCAGCGTTGTGATGCCAAAATGGGCTGAAAAATGTGATGTGAAAAATGAGATGTGAAAAAATGAGATGTGAAAAAAAAAAAAAAAACACGGCAAAGTCAATGCAAAAAAAAAAAAAAAAAAAAAAAAAAAATAGCATATATCATAGCATAGCGTAGCATAGCTACAAGGGTGATCTTCGAACGCGAAATACTTTTGCGCAATATTGATTGCAATTTTATCTTAACTATAAAAATTAAGAATTTTGAGAAAGATAACAATTTTTTTGTTCTCTATGCGATTGCCACATTTTTACAACGCAGCTCGGTCAAATTATGCTTGCTGCGCTTTTTGTATGTATAAAATGTGAACAAACATGTATATACGGAGCATACATGTATGAAGAGATATGCAAACCCGCACTGGTGCATGCTATCTCAGGCACGTACTAGCATGGATAGATGTCTCAGCATATCCTAAGGAGCTTATCCATTTTATGAATATGCAAATATTCAGAACAGTCTCTTTAAAAATTCAAGTGGAAAAAAAACAAACAAACAAACAAACAAACAAACAAACAAACAAACAAACAAACAAACAAACAAACAAACAAACAAACAAACGTTTGTGTACTTGTGAAACTAACAGAAGTGTAAACTCCCCCACCCCTTGAAGGGGCGCAAAGGAAGCGCAGAACACGAGGAAAATATACTGAAAAAGAAGCAGATAACGCGCTTATGCGACATATTCACATTTGTGTGCGCATGTGAGTTTGGGGGGAGAAGACACACACCGAAGAAGAAGATTTAGGGAACCACGTGGAGAAGCCGAAATTTCCATTCAGCTAAGCCTGATCTCTCTTGCAAACGTGCAAGGGACTTTTCCAGAATTGCATCCATATAGAGGTAAAACTAATTAGATTGCGTAAAAAAAAAAAAAAAAAAAAAAAAAAAAAAAAAAAAAAAAAAAAAATATAAGGGAAAGACTTTCGAAGAAGTTTTTGAAAAACACAAGTCTTACGTTTCATGGGTTAAGAATCTTGATAACCCCAAGGGTTCATTGATTGAATTTAAAAATTATGTTTTACAAAGGGAGGAAGGACAAGGTGAGAGCAATAGTATAACTCGTAAATTTTCCGACACGGAAGAAAAGAACGCATGGAGTAACAACAAATATGGAAGGAAGGACATGAATAGTTACGATAATAGCAGTAGTAGCCCTTTTCGCAACGGTTACTATCAAAAGGAGAATAAGGGAAACTCCTTCGATACAAACCAAGCGGTGAATTACGACAGCAGAGGTAATGGCAGTGGCAATGGCATTGGCGGCAACGACTGCAGCGACTGCAACGATGGTAAGAGTGACACTGCGAAAACGGTGAACAAAATGAACAGCAGCGAATATAAGACCTATGAGAAGAAAATAATGAACGATATTAATAATAGGCATAACCAAGGAGAGGATAAAATAGAACTAAATATAGTAGTGGCTTTTGAAATATTTAACGGTGATAGTTTTAAAATTGTACAAAAAGAAAATAATACTAGAAAATTTCAAAATTTTAAAAATTATGTTTCTAAAGAACTTTTTAAAATAATATCACAATATAATCCAACCATAAAAAAAATAAACAACTATTCTTGTATTACTTTTGAAGCGGACAAATATAAATATGTTGTAAATAATTTAAAAGAAAAATGTACAATATTAGGTGGAGTACAAACTATACCTAACTTTTTGTTAAAATGTTTTGAAAACTATTCAAAATTTTCTGAACCACAAAAAATTTCTGACATTACTGCAGATATCTTAACAAATACCATGTGTCGTTATACCAAAGAAAATTATGACAAATTAGATGAATTATTAGGTGAAAAATTAAGTGTCGAATTGAGAAATTTTCAAAGAGAAGGTGTTTATTTTGGGTTAAAGAAAAATGGAAGAGTATTAATTGGTGATGAAATGGGATTAGGAAAAACTTTACAAGCTTTAGCTTTAATGGCCTTTTATCATAATGATTGGCCATTTATTGTAGTTTGTCCTTCTTCAATCAGATTTCAATGGAAAGATCAAGCTATAAGATGGTTATCTCATTTAATACGTGAAGAACATATATGTGTTGTAAAAAGTGGAAAAACTGATATTCCTCATAATTGCAAAATGATTATAATTTCGTATGAATTAATAACAAAAAATGATAAATATCAAAACAAGTATAAATGTATTATTTGTGATGAATCTCATTATTTGAAAAATTCATTTTCTAAGAGAACTAAGGCAATAACACCCATTATAAAAAATGCAAAAAGATGTGTGTTATTATCAGGTACACCTGCTTTAAACAAACCTTCAGAATTGTATGAACAAGTGTCAAGTATAATACCAAATTTGTTTAACTATCACGAATTTTGTGATAGATATTGCTTTAAAGATAAAAATATATACACTAGGAAAATTGAATATGTTGGTTGTAAACATACAGAAGAATTACACTTATTTTTAACTAACACCATTATGATAAGAAGATTGAAAAAAGATGTGTTAAAGGAATTGCCAGAAAAATTAAGGTCCAAAATACCTGTGGAAATACCACCTAAAGAACTTGGTGAAATATTAACCTATTACAAAAAATTAGAATCAAAAAAAAATATCAATATGGACGATTTTGATGATATACATTTATCCAATTTTTCTAATTCAAATGGAGAAGGTGCAGAAGATGAAAATATATCCATTTCACATCTGTTTAAAATGACAGGATATGCTAAGGTTAAAGCGATAAAGGAGTATATTTCATACCTAATAGATGCAGATATTAAGTTCTTACTATTTTGTCATCATAAATTAGTAATGGATGAAATTGATGAATTTTTAAAAGAAAAAAAAACAACCTTTATTAGAGTTGACGGATTGACACCTATAGAAAAAAGAGAAATTTACATTAAAAGTTTTCAAAATGATGATAATGTTAAAATTGCTTTATTATCCCTAACTGCTTGTGGAGTAGGTCTAAATTTAACAGCAGCTAATACAGTAGTATTTGGTGAATTATATTGGGTACCCGGTCAAATTATACAAGCCGAAGATCGTGCACACAGAATTGGTACTTCTCACGATGTAGTAAATATTCATTATCTTATTGCACAAAATACTATTGACGAACTTGTGTGGAAAATTATTAATAGGAAATGGAATACCCTAACAACAGCCCTTAATGGGATAGAAGATTCACTAAATGTGAAAGAGGTAAATAAGTTTGATAAGTTCATGTCAGATTTAACAAACGATTCCAATAAATCCTATCCAACTTCTTTGGTCAATACTCCTAAGGTTAAAAGAAGGTCATCCGAATTTAAATCATTTGAAAGTAACAATAATAATAAGAAGGATAGAGATATAAGGGATTTCTTCAAATCGAGTGACAAATCAGTGGAAAAATCGAGCGTTACCAAATCGGTCAAAAAGAGAACCTACGACTCCCCAATGAATGATTGTTCGTCCGGCAGTACCACCCCAAACATGCTAAGCAAAAAGCACAAAATGGAGCCTATTTGAGGAGCCCTTTGCACGGGGCAAAGTGGTACGTGTGCGTATGTAATAATATGAGAGGGCGCTGATCAAGGCAGACTTTTTGCCATATCGTCTGTTTCAATGCATGTGTGCGCAGGCGGAACGTTCTTCTTCTTCTTCGTCTTCTTCGTCTTCTTTTTATTTTGCGCCAAGGAGAGTAGGTGGAAACATATTAAGAAGTGCGAAAAGGAAAAACTATACGTTACCTTTACTTTTGTGAGTGGATGAAAAATCATTTTTAAAAAAAACCTCATAAAATATCTCCCCTTGCGGTGAAAGTGAAGCGAAAGTATATTTTATATACATACATATATATACATATATACGCATGTACATACATGCGGCGCTTAACATGCATGTAAGCTTTTTGTTAGAAAAAATGATTTTAAAACGACCTTTTTTTCCTTTTTTTTTAACACGAAAAATAGAGCCCTTTGTTTTCATGAAATGCGCACATTTATATCTATTTAAAAAGTTATTCATTTTATTTTACACCTTGACATATTTATCCCTCATCACAGTGACTTATTTTTTGTTTATTCATGCCTTTTCTTTCGCGAACTTTCCTTTTTCTTTTTCTTTTTTTCTGTAAACACTTATAAAGTATCATTAATAGCGATTTTTGCGTTACTTGATTTTACTTCTTCTTTTTTTTTTTTTTTTTTTTAAACTACGATAGGAATACACCTGTTTTTTAAAATCGTTACTTCTCAAGAATTATATTCGTTAGTTCGTTACAGCTACTCCCCCTATTTTTACACCACCCATAGGGTACAGTTACCATTTTACGTGCTTTTACATTATTTTCTCCCCTTTTTAGTGGCATAATGCCTAAATTTAACTTTTTCCCGAAAGTAAATTTTTTAGCATATATAAAAAGAATTAAAATAAAGTATAATCCTTGCGCCTCTTATAATGACAATTGTCGAAAATTAATTCACCTTATAGAAGCAAAACAGACAAAAGACAAATTCCTCAATTTAGAATATAAATTAGAACTAATTGAGTTATACTAAAAAATTATTTTAAATGCAGCATCAAACGCTATAAGGGTGTTCGTTTCCCTTCTAATGCTTTACCGTTGTATCGCCTCAATGCGCTGTGTACACCCATTCTGCCGCATTTCGCTGCATTGCATTGTAGTGTATTATTTAATTATCCGTCTGTTTATCCTTTGCTCTTAATGTGCAGTTACAATGAAGAGCCTCTAATTGAAATAGAAATGCAAAATTCCAAACTTTTCAAGTAGCTACCTTTTTTTTTTAACAGCTGCTTTGAAGGCATATTTTGGGGCATACGGATGCGTGCGCGCACATATATATATATATATATATACATATATTTTTTTTTTCTTTAACGAAATGTTGGCCATTCTGGCTAGCTCATTTTCCCTATTGCAACGTTCGTGCGTGTATATTTCCACATGTCAATGAATAAATTTTTGCAAATTTTAGGTTTAACCCGGAAAATCACGATTTGTCAGAAATTCAAAGAGTAATAGACGAAGACCAACACATGCGTAGGAGGAAAAATAAAACACAGACGTGCATTTATCTGCGCGTACGTGCATGTGTGCATATGCTTAATTTTTCTTGATAGACACTTTTTGCGGTGAACATCGCACAGAACGACAATGTCCAATGATAAAACAGGAATGTTTCCCCGTTCTTTTTTTTTTTTTTTTTTAGTACATCAACAATTTATGAAAACGAATTTACTGGAAAATAATGAAAATTCATTTTTAAACTAAGAATTACCTGCTTAATGAGGGGGAGAAAAGTAAAAATCACTTCACATGTTACAGTCCGTGTTTCATCCAAATCAAGATTTCTTAAAATGGGAATTTCTTGTTATTAACCCAGTTATAGTACAACGTTGAACTAGCTTCTTTGTAAACACATAAATACATTTGAATGTTTGATAACGTTAAAATGAAAAAAAGGCGCACTTGATGTTTTGCGAAATGAAGCCATGGAGAAGCCGTGGAGAAGCAGTTATATGGGCGACGTGCACACTCTAGTACTCATTTAAATGAGTGTGTACATGATTAATTTGGATTGTTTACACTTAAACACTTTTCTAAAAGTAATAACACCAAATTTGTTTATTTGCGGTGAATACGTTTTATATCCCCCTGCAAATCTGTAAACAGGCGTACACGACGACCACAGCCTTTTTCTCGCTCCATGTTACAGTGTTATTTTTTTTTTTTCTGTTTTATCTATTTTGTTTCCTTTTTGCAAAATTTAAAAAAAAACGTTATTGCTATTTTATGCTATTAATTCTTTATACGAAATTGTTGACGTCCTAACAAAGGAGCACCGTAATTTTGACACAAGTCCTTCGTAAAATGATTTCCCGCATACTGCACCATTTGTTACGACATGCTATGTTTTGTCTCACCTTGCCTTGCCCTAATCATATAAGAGGCTTCACCATTTTCATCTCGGTGGTGCAATTTATTTTAAAAATATAGTGATCAATACTAGGCAATTTTATTTCCTCTTTAGAAACTGATGAGACATCCATTCAATATTTGCTCCACAGGGTATATGCAAAAATGCACAATAATTATAGTGTGAGCAAATTTCTGCTTTTTTTTCAAATATTTGCGGTCATTTTAGCAGTAAATATATGCTCACATTTGTACACATACATATATAAGAGCGAATGGACACATACGTATGCCGCATAAAATTCAAAATGGTAATGAATCGATTGAGAGACATGTTTAGTTTTTTCTAAAATGTCATTTGCACAAAACAAAAAAAGAAAAGAAGCGGTGACATAATTCAAAATGTAGACATGTATATTTAAAAAGTAATGTATAATATACGCTTTTACGAATAAGCCATTTTGTGTTTATGCAAATGTAGTTTTATCAAACAAGGCATAGGTTAACAAAAATGAAGTCATTTAAAAATAGCAAACCCACACATAGTTATTTATACATTTTTTTTTTTTTTTTTTTTTTTTTTTCCAAAATTGTTATTCCGAAATGACAGTTACACGCTTGTTGCTATGGAATGATCAAAATAGTTGTACATATATTTTTCTTCTTAAACTCACTTAATATGGTTAATGTATTAAAATGAAAAAATGTGCAAATTGTAAATGTGAGTATATACATGTCCTTTTAAATGGATTGATATATACCCACTTGGGTAACTATTCCAATTGTATGTTTGTTAAAAATTTTATAAAAAAAATTATATTTTCAAATAATAAATTGATACTTGACCAACTTCCTTGAATTTCTTGAAGAAGCACTTTGGTACTGTTTCGTAAGTTTTTTTCTTTCGTTCTCATCAACTTTTTACCGTGTGCCTAAAAAGGGGGGAAAAAAGAAAATAAAAAATTACGATAGATAGACGTGTTATTTTTGCGATTGATATATTCGCCAAGAAGAAAACATTTTCCTCTCATACGACTTTACGATTAATATTTTTTCCCTACTTTTAGGAATATTAATATGTACGCTTGAATCAAATCTATATTGTCATTTGTCTTGACATGATATATAAAGAAATTCATCATATTTTCCAGCTGAAATGGGGAAAGAAAGCGTTGTTCATTCGAATGTATATTTCTTTGTTAGTCACACAATTTGGTACTGAGCAAGAACGTGCAATACACATTGTGTACATATATATATATATATATATATATATATATATTCGCAAGCTTATGCGTAAAGACTGACACGCCGATGGGTGAAAAAAACAAACGTTCTTTATTACCTCTTCCTTTGTGCTTAAGCAGAGTATGTTAAAGTGAACCCCCGAGGGGGAGAGGCTCTTCAGGTATTTCAGGGCATCTGCAAGGGAAAAAAGGGGAACGCACATGAATAGGTGCATGCACATATGCATATGTTCCAATTTCTGCGTGAAGCGCTTTTGAAAGCCTCTCCGCTTGGGGCCTCTCCATTGACCCTTTCGCTGTTTACCGATGTAAGTGGGCTCGCTTTTCCCGAGAATTTGCTGCAATTTGGAGCCCGGCATTTCAATTTTTAAATTTTGTTTTTTTCGCCTGTTTTTTTGAATGATCCTGCTTTTAACTTGATTATCCTCTTGTTTTACCCCCTCTTCTCCTGCCGCGTCTTTTGTCACCTCTTCCGCCGTTTCTCCTGCTTCCTTCTCTTCTTCCTCTTTCTGGTTTTCCAGTCCTCCTGCTGTGTCTGTATCATTTTTCGTTATGTTTTGCAAAAACTCTTTCTCTTTCGTATCCACATACTGTATATTTGTATCCAATTTGGCACTAAGAAAAAAAGGGATATCTTGGTTTTTTTTCACATTTTCTTCAACTCTGCAGTTTTCTTTTATTTTATCTAAAAAGATGAGATAGGCTATTTTCGATATGTTAAAACCTGACAAGGTCAGCAAATTTCTACTAATCTGTTTTTCGCTAGATTTGTACGACTGCATTACATGTATGTAATTATTTTTATCCTGGTTTAACAACGCATCACCCTTATTTCCTTCTTCTTCCGCAAAGAATGTTGTGTATTCCTCCTTGCCCATTTCGTCATTTGCATTTGTCAACTGCTTCAAATTGTACGTTTCGCAGCAATGCTCATTGTCCGAGTCTGCAAATTCATCTATCGGTATTGCATTAAACAGTTTGTAGTCACTAACAACGTAGTTATTATTATTAAATAAATTTTTGTTTGTAAAGGAGTAAAGAAAATGCGGACTCTTCCCATGCGCAGTGTACAAATTTATATCATTATATATCATAGAAAGGATTTCATTTTGGAATAATATATAGTCAACAAACGTGTTAGATATAATTTCATACAAAAGTAACGTCCTATTTTTTAACGCGAAAAGAATTATCCTATTATCTTTGCTAAAAGTAACATACGTGACTGAACAGGCAAAGTGAAATTTTCTCACTACACACTTTTGCTCTATGTCCAAAACGAGGGTGTAATCGTTCGATAGGCACACAACGGTGAGGATGTTGCACTGATAAAACGAAACTATGGAGACACCCCTATTACGGTCTCCCCCGTGGGGGTTTCCTCCTTGGGGATATCCTACCTGACTGCTCCCACCCTGACTGCTCCCCCTCTGAATTCCCCCTCCCAGGGCTTCTCCCACATTGTACGCATACACCAATTCGCTGGTGTATAAATTCCACACTCTGAGGTAGAGATCTTCGTGCGAGTTTGCCGCAGACACGAAATGGTTAACACCGTAGAGATATAATTTGAGTATATCCCCATGTGTGTGTGCTTTTGATTTTATAGAATATTTATTTATTTTATACTCACTTCTATATTGCCTAGACTGGATGTTGAAGGAGTGAATTTCTCCGCCTTTGTACCCAACAATGCCTATATGTCCACAAGTAGATATTAACACGCTAGTGGCATGTTTCTCGCGTTTCGCGCGTTCCTCGCGTTTCGAATGAGAATTCTCAAAATTGGTATCGCTATCACAAGAGTCATCATCCTTTTCGCATATATTATAATCTTTTGCATAAATATCAGTTGTCTTTGTTTTCCCATAAAATGTGTCATCTTCCCCAGTTTTAACCTTAATGGGTAATTTTACACAATTTTCTACATAACCATTGATAGAAGAATATTTTCCTTTTTTTTTTTTACCATTTGATGATTCTACTATAAATATTTCTTCTTTAAAAATTACACTATTAGGTAATTTTAAATAAGCATTAGATATAATTTTCCTATATGAAGAACCTAAATATATACGATGTGAATCTTGTAAACAAATTAAAATATTATCCCAATCATAATGTCTATTTATATTTATATCAAAATCTATTATATGTCTATTGGAAATATTTATTTTTTTTTTCCACGAAAATTGTAAATTTTGTTCAGGATAATTTGGATTAATAATAAATAAATTTCCTTCTTTTTTATTTTTTACATTTGCTGATATAATAATTTTATAATTTTCATCATCATAATATTTTATATTATTTATAATTCCAATACAACTATTTCTTTTTTTTACTATTTCTAATGTAAATGTATTTATATTTAATCTTATTAAATTGATTTTATTATCATATCCTGATGTATATATATATCCTTGTGGTGATATTAATATCGTTTTAACATTATTATGTATATTTCTTAAAAAAAAATAATCAATTCCTTTTTTTTTTAACATAAGTATTTTTCCATATAATGTTCCTAACAAAATAATACATATATTTTCTCCATCCTTTTTATAACTATAAAAATTAACACAACTTATGAAATCATCATTCATATGTATATTCCTCGAATATATAATTTCATCCTTTTCTATATCCATTATGTGTATCTCATTTGTGAATGTTACAATGCATATCTCTCTATTTTGTTCTGTTAAAGACATCAGCTTGATGCGCTTTCCTCTGCTGTCAAATTTTACGTCTTTGAAATCACTAGTGTTGTGCGTCATCAAACCTAAATTCTCCACCGAGTTGTATTCGTGAATTATTTTCTCCTTATTAATATTATACAGATATAATTTATCTTCATTTGTCAGTATTATAACTTTATTTGTGTATCCATCAGGATGAAAAATTTGTTTAATCTCAAAGTGTGAGTTCTCATCAAAAAGCTCGATTACTTTATACACGTAATTGGTACTTTCGTTTTTTACTTCTCTGCATTCTTCTCCGGATTCTGGATTACCGGAAGCTTGTTCTCCCGATGTAGTTTCCCTCTTATGGCCTTGAACACCGGATACTTTACCCTCACACACGACGCTGCTGCACTTATTAGTTAAACGCTTTCTCTTAATATGTTCCCCTGTTCTATGTAGTTCTCCCTCACTTTCATCGCTCCCTTCGGAGGACGTGTCCCTATCGGAGTTAATCAAAAAAGGATCTCTCACCTTATCTCCTTCTTCCTCCTTTATTTCACCACGCTCGTCATGCCATATGACTATTTCTTTTTTGCTGTATGTTAGTAGGTAGTCGGACACGGTAAGCATATTAATGATATCATATTTGTGACAATTCGAAGCAAATATTTTTTTCCCTTCTTTATCATTAACTTTATACACTTTTTTTTTAAACAATACGTAAACATAATTATTAGCAGCGTGTAATTCTTTTATATCTTCTGAAAAGTAGTTTGAACAATATGCCCTTTTCAGTTTGTGTTGATCGTAAACACAAAAGGACTTTTTAATGCTTGTCAAAATGAATACTTCATTTCCCTTTTTCGCAAGACACATTATTCCATTATGTACAATCAAACCCGCCGTTCCATTGGCTATCAACATGTTACTTTGTTTATATGCCTTCCTTCTCACAACATTCTTAATAACAGCTCTTTCTCCTTCTGCACCTACACCTTTTCTGCAATCGGCAGGCTCGTCCAGATGATTACTACTATACGCGGCAACTTCCTGGGAGGCTTCCTTGGAACTCTCTTCTGGCCTTACCTTGGAACTCTCTTCTGGCCTTACCTTGGAACTCTCTTCTGGCTCTACCCTGGAACTCTCTTCAAGGTCTGCCTCCTTTCCGGATTTCGATTTCACATTTGTTGAGCCATCTTTCTCAAGTGCTTCATTGCTCCCTCTACCTATTCCGTTTTCCGAGCATGATTTGCTTCTCACTTTAATGTCAACGATTCCTCCCTTGTTAATTTCTGTTATTCTGTATTTATTAAGTATGCTTCTTGATTTTTCCTTACAGTCTTTCTTATTAGTTTTTTCCAACGAATGGTTACTGTCCTTCGCTTGGGTGTTTTTTTCGGCCCCAAACACCTCACTAAGTTTCAGGGGCATACATAGGCTTTTTCCCACTCCGATGTTTTCCATTCTGCACTACGCAGTGCTTCTTCTTCCTGGTAATTCCTCCCCGACTTTAAATTCTTCCCTTAAAGTATATATAAGTGCATATGCGTGCGTACATAAATAGATACTCATGTAATGCATATGTATATAATACATACGTATATGCTCTTCCCCCTTTTTGCGTATTAGGGATAAAACATACAGCGCAACAGTATACTATTTGCAAACAAAATTACAAATCATCATTTCTCCTTTCACAGCGCAAAAAAAAAAAAAAAAAAAAAATAGTTGCAAATGTTGAAATAGTTTCAAAAAATAAAAAATGACATAACATAATATATAATAAAATGAAACAACCTTTTGTACGATGTTCTACGTATGCGAAACTTTACAGCAAAGCGCTTTCCGGCGTATTAAAATGATGCGCTAATTTTTGTTTCGCAGATGCGTACATATATATACATGTATGTTTACTGCTTTTCAAGTATCTTTCCCACTTTGACTATTTTTTCTTTTTCTATTTTTATTTTTCTGTTTCTACATGTAATACAAATTATGCATACGTACATAGGCGTATGGTAAAAATATAGGCCCTTAAAAAAAATGAAAAGTCGAAAAATAAAGGCACCTTACGCAAAGCAACGTACTGCCACGGACATTTACATGTATATATTTATATGTACATATGTAACATTACGGCACATGTGGATATGTGAAAAAAATTTTCTCGGTTTACTTACTGTTCACGTAGCACAAAAGGAATAAGTACAATTTCACTGCATATTGTTTTTGTGCATATATATACGAGTTTTGTGCATTAATATGCAATAATATGTGGTTTGTGCCTGCGTGCATATGTAGGGATATATATAACTTGTGCGAAATATATTTTAGAGGCCAAAAAAAAAAAAAAAAAAAACAAGCCAACGGTTAAAAAAAATTAGCTTTATGTTTGTGCTTTATCATTTTTTGTGCCTCGTTTTATTTTTTACTCTTTGTGATAGCATTTTATTTTTTTCCCATTGTGAGATAATTTCATTTTTTACCCTTTGAGAAAGAATTTCTTTTTTTTTTTACCACTTACTACTGCATTTTATTTTTCCCCTTTTTTTTTTTTTTTTTTTTTTTGGAAAAAGAGAAATATATAACAGCAAACCTTTTTTCCATTCTTCTCTTAATACCATTTTTATTGGTTGGAGAAAAAAAACACCATAGTCTTTATAACACTTTAAACAATTCCCTTCACACCGTGTATACCTTCACACGTGCACATATATACGTACATACCCGTATGCCTACATACGTATACACCTGTACACCATCATACGTATATACTCATATATCTACATACGTATATAGGTATATACCTACATACATGCATACATATCCATATAACTACATACGTACATCTCCATATAACTACATACGTAGATTCCCATATAACTATATAACGTAAATTCCCTTAGCGTTAAAATGGCGGACGTAGCAAGTAATGATGCTTATGATTAACCCCCCGAAGGGGATAACAACACGCAAAAAATACATACACGTACAATGCGAATTGTACACATATAAAAGTATCCATTTACGTATGAGGCTTTTTTGATATGTGTGCGTACCTACCCCCTTTGCTTGCTCGAGCTCGGTGAAAAGCAAATGTTTTAATTTTTTTGTTGTGCGCATTAGTTTACCCTTTTTTATGGTGAAAGGAGGTGTGTTGCATTTTTCCATATCCCCAAATGTCGTAAATACTGTTATATTGAATGTGAAAATTTTAATTGATGCTTCTTGAATAGATCGACAAAATGAGAACACATGATGTAACCTTAGTGTGGATGAATATGCATCACAGCTGTGCACATATTAATTCTACACATTCCTTTTTTTTTTTTTTTTTTTTTTTTTTTTTCTTCTTTTGCGTGAAAAATATTATCTCAATTTTTTTGGCCATATGCGTATTTTTTTTTTTTTTTTTCTGTACATACAGTTTAAAACACATTGCATAAAATGGGATAACAATTTTTACAAATTTCCTTTTTTTTTTTTTTTTTTTTTTTTTTTTCATTCTGTTTATCCATTTTTAGAGGGAAAAAACACGGAGAGCTTAAACCGAAATGAGAAACAAAGTGATGTGAGACAAATGAACATTTTGGCAGCCAAAGCTGTGGCAGACGTAACCAGGACAAGCCTAGGACCAAAGGGAATGGACAAAATGGTTCGTGAGGGAAAAATATTTACTTCCCGTGCAAAAATGATCGTTCTTCGCTATACTCGATAAAACGGCAATTTTCTCTGCTCGCAAAGAGCCCCACCTACGTTCTTCAACATGTGCCTTGCACGTGTACATCCATATGTGCAGGCATATATGTATATATGTATATATGTATATATATGCACTGCGTTTGCGTGTGCATATAATTGATAAGTGCCGTCTGATTTACCCCTTTGCTTTGATGTTTTTCCCCCATTTACCCCCCTTCACAGATTGAGGACGGAAAGGGAGGTGTCATAATCACAAATGACGGGGCTACCATTTTGAAGGAAATGGCAGTTGCACACCCTACGGCAAAAATGATTGTTGAGCTTAGTAAAGCTCAGGATGTAGAAGCAGGAGATGGTACAACATCAGTTGTTGTTATGTGTGGATCATTTTTAAATGTGTGTAAATCGTTGTTAGATAAGAATATTCATTGTCAGAAAATATCAGAGAGTTTTTTTGAAGCATCTGTTAAGAGTGAAGAGATATTAAGAAGTATGTCAATACCTATAGATTTAAATGATAAAAATATGTTAATACAAAATGCAATAACATCATTAAATTCAAAGGTTGTTTCTCACAATTCATCATTACTAGCACCTATAGCTGTTGATGTAATATTAAAAATTACAGATATTAATAAAGATACAAATGTAGATTTAAATAACATTAGAATTGTTAAGAAGTTAGGTGGTACTATTGAAGATACAGAAATTGTAGATGGATTAATTTTTACAAGTAATAAAATAAGTAAAAGAGCCCATGGTATAAAGAATTTATCTCAAGCAAAAATTGGATTGATACAATTTTGTCTTTCCTTACCTAAGACTGATATGGACAATACAGTTGTCGTTAAAGATTATAACAGCATGGATAGATTATTAAGAGAAGAAAGAGTAATAATTGGTAAAATGATAAAAAAGATTGCTAGTACTGGATGTAATTTACTACTAATACAAAAAAGTATATTACGGGATGCAGTAAATGATTTAGCTTTAGATTTTTTAGCTAAAGCAAAAATTATGGTTATTAAAGATATTGAAAGGGAAGATATAGAATTTATTTCTAAAACTTGTAATTGTACTCCAGTAGCTAGTTTAGATTATTTTACACCAGATAAATTAGGATATGCTGAATGTGTAGTTACAGAATCTATTGGATATGGTGAAATTGTTAAAATAACAGGTGTAGAATCAAAAAATACTATTTCTGTTTTGTTGAGAGCATCCAACAATCTAATGTTAGATGAAGCAGAAAGATCATTACATGATGCTCTATGTGTAGTTAGAAGCTTAATTAAGGAGAAAGCTATACTACCAGGTGGAGCAGCACCAGAAATGGAACTATCTCAAAAATTATACCAATGGGCAAATACTCTAAAGGGATCGAAGCAAATTTGTGTTAAAGCCTTCTCAGATGCTTTGGAATTAATTCCATACACCTTAGCAGAAAATGCAGGATTATCACCTCTCCATATTGTAACAGAATTGAGAAATAAACACGCAGAAGGCCATAAATATTACGGAATAAATATTCGAACTGGTACCATCTCCAATATGATAGATGAAAATGTAATACAGCCCTTGTTAGTCACTTCAACGGCGATAAAGCTTGCCACAGAAACCGTAATGATGATTCTCAAAATTGACGATACTGTTATTTGTAGGTAAGGCACGCGTAGTTCGAACTCTGAACTTGCGCACTTTTTGCCAAATGTGGGTACATTCTACTGAATATGCACAAAAGTGTCCAAGGTATCTGAAATCCATGTGCACCAAAAAAAAAAAAAAAAAAAAAAAAAAAAAAAAAAAAAAAAAAAAAAAAAAAAAAAAAAAAAACAAAAAAAAAAAAGAAGAAATACACTTTATTTTCCTAAAAGTGCAAACTGCTGTGACGTTATTGTGCGAAAGGTTTTCTTTGCATTTATTACATTACAAAAAAGAGAAAAGGAAACAATGGCGAAAAGAATAAAGTCCCAGGTTTAAAGTTAAACGCACACCTGCGTACGTCCCGCTGCAGAACCCGCCGAGAATAATCATTAAATCGGTGAACCCATGGCATGCAAAATGGATAAGCACGCCCTATCGCAATCGCCCAAGGATCCCTTTTAATTAACGATTATTAGGCTTGACTGTGGTTCATTACTTCATAAACGTGTACATACGCGGTTATATGTAACTGTTTACGTAAGTGGATGCATGAGTGCAGGTGCATATGGATATATATATATATATATATATATATATCATTTTTCGCGTGTCCTCTGCGTATCCTGTTCTATCCTGCTGTACTCTCACCCAGCAGTATGCATTCCCTGGCATCCCCCACATGTTATCCTTTCCCCCCAATGTTTACAAATGCATTTACATGCCTATGCACCATTAACAAATGGTAGACATGCCGGTTTATTTTTTCAGAATATTTTTTATAATATATAAACATAATTAAAGACTCTTTTATTTATGTCATAATTTTTTTTTCTTTTTCCATCATAATGGAAAGTCTCGTGCATCATTAATTACACAAGTACTAAAAGGTAAAGAAATTGCCAAAAGAGAAAAAAAAAGAGTTATTTTGAATTGTAAAAAAAAAAAAAAAAAAACAGTTTTTGACACTTCTTGCAACTCGCAAAGATCAGGAACAGCTAAACGGGGAAAAATAGAGCAAATTGCATGTATAATACCTTCGATTGACAGCCTTCAAATTAAGTTCCCCATGACGAAACGCTCAAAGCAATAATAATTCCTAATTTGTAATGGCATTGCCAATTTTGTTAAAAAAAAAAAAAAAAAAAAAGCTTCATTTGTGTACAATATGTTGAACATATGAAAAAAAAGAAACATTTTCTTTTCGTTAAAAATTAAGTGTTCTCATTTTGTATGTAGTTTAGAGATAAACTGTTAGTACAATAATTATATTCATTCAAAGGGCATATAACTTAAATTATTTCTTGGCAAAGTAGATTTATACTGTATTCTAGGAATATGGAAAACATTAAGCTAGGTAAGATCTTTACTCTCTCTGAATACATAACCTTTTTATCGAAAACGTTTTGTGCAAGCGTACACTTTATTATTCACCTGCATAACGAGCACAATGTTTGCATTTACTAAAGTATATTAAACTTTTATTTTATTGTATTATAACAATTTTTTCTACATTCCTTTTTTTTTTTTTCTTCTTATTTTTTTCCCATACAAAGGATTCATTGGTCTTGGACAAATGGGGTCTGCATTAGCAAATGGGATAGCTAAATCGAGCGTAATCAAAAAAGAAAATATCTATTACTACTCCCCCTCAAAAAAGGACACAACATTCAATTATGTCAACTCAAATGTGGAGGTAAAAATGGAAATGTTTTACTCATTATGCGGTTATAATATAATTATATAAATAATAAGAAATATTGAAAAAAACAAAAAAAAAAAATTTCTTTTTTTTAGCTAGCTAACCTTTGTGACATAATAATATGTGCAGTCAAACCAGACTTGGCAAATTTTGTTCTGAGCGACATTAAGGTAATCGAAAAGTGCACTGTTGTGTGTATGTTTATATTTTCCCATACACATAAACCATTTCATAAAGGTGTACATGTTTGCATGTGCACCTATGGATTTGTGTGTATAATGTACTTTTTTTTTTTTTTTTTTTTTTTTTTTTTGTTGCCCTATTTGAAAGATCTACTTACCATCCAAATTGTTGATTTCTATCTGTGGTGGGCTAAATATCGGGAAACTGGAACAGGTACAAAAAAAAAAAAAAAAAAAAAAAAACAGGAAAAGTGCATTATACCAACGTGTAATAAATGTTCTTTAACCTACTTGAAGTGTATATATACACATGCACGCATGTGTATATGTCCGTACATTTTGTAAATATGCCGTTTGACGCAGATTTGTGGGGAAGATGCAAAAATAGCGTGGGTTATGCCGAATACACCTTGTCTTGTGGGAGAGGGTTCTTTCATATACTGTGCCAACAAAAACGTAGGAGAAGTAGACAAGAAATATGTAAATGCCATTTTTAACGCTTGTGGAATTATACACGAAATCAAAGAAAAGGATATGGATATAGCAACAGCTATATCGGGTTGTGGACCGGCTTATGTGTACTTATTCATAGAAAGTTTAATTGATGCAGGAGTTAAAAATGGTTTAACAAGAGACTTGTCAAAAAAATTGGTTTTGCAAACAATACAAGGGTCTGTTAAAATGGTTAAATTGTCAGATCAGCCTGTTCAGCAGTTAAAGGATAACATATGCTCTCCTGGTGGTATCACGGCTATGGGGTTGTTCACTCTCGAAAAGAATGGCTTCAAATATGGGAGTAAGTAATTGTGAATGAGCAACGTGTTCGTGAATTTGAGCGAGCGTGTGCTGTATTTGTGTGCATTGCAAAAGATGTGCACACCTGCGATGAACTTTTCTTTTGCTCTCTGTGCAGTTATCGACGCTGTGGATGCAGCCGTCCAAAAGTCAAAGGCCATGGGAAAGTAAATGCCCACACATTGGCAATGCATAAGCGTATGTGTAGGCGGCTTCGTAATTTGGGGAGACATTTTGCAGGCCATGTTTACCTTTAGGAGACCTTCAAGGCGAACGAAAAAACGAAACAATTGATCTTTATATTCAAGTCAAATTAACAAACAAAAAAAAAAAAAAAAGAGAAAAAAAAAAGGGGAAAAAAAATGGATTAACAAAATTTTGTTCAGTACGCTTAAAAATCGACAAACGACAAAGATTACATGACGCATTTTCAAAAAAAAAAAAAAAAAAAAGGCCATTGGTTTGGATTTTATATTCAACATTTTATTCTGTTTTTCTCTTAAATTGTTAAAAGGCAAAAAAATGCCAGGGACATGCAGAAGCGAAGAAGAGACACATCGTTTGGCGGATAGTGAAAGAGGGACGCCGCAATGTAGCGGCAAATTATGGCTAAAAGATTTACGACAAAATATGGCCGAATGTGGAGACACCTCGGAAGAATTGCTCTGCAGGGGAGGTTACCACCACTCCTCAGAGGTGTCGTGTCCTTTACCCCATTTTCTGCCAGTTTCAGGTGTCCTTCTTAAAAAATATATTTCGCAACACCTGAATTATATTATTTTTTTTTATGTCAAATGATTGCGAATTTACGGATTTAAAAAATTCATAGTTCATACTGTAAGCGTTCATAATACTTTTCAAGTTTCTTTTTTTATGTATATCTGTATTTTGCACAATGTCGGTTATGTTTTGCTCATCATATAGAAGATCATCGTTAAGGGTGGTAGATGTGTGTTCATTTTGAAGTGTGTTTTTTTTTCCGCAATGTTTATTATCGTTTTCGTTACGTATAATGCTCGATCTGTGCTCCTTTTCACCAGCAACATCGTTAACATTTCCTTCGTTCTCCTCCCGATGGTTAAAGATTCCTTCCCTGTTGTAATAATCGTTATAGTCGTTATCTGTCATATTTTCAATATCCATTTTGCCCATATTTTTATTCGACTCCTCCGTTTCGTAATCTTCCATATTTTGCTTTTCATCATTTTTGCGTTTCTCTATCTCACTAGCACTATTTGTTTTCACTCTTTTGTATGGAATCATTTTTTCAATGTTAATATCGTAATCTTTCTGACTTTTATCTGTAAAAGAATAATCTTCATCGGTATGAAAATATAAATTTTTTTTCAGTAAAATAAAATAAATTTCGTTCAGTAATACTCGAATACCAGTATTAGGTATTACATTAACGTAGTTACTCTTTTCCTTTTTCTTTTTAATAAATAAATTATTTTTATGCATATTTTCTAGCTTTTTCAAAAATTTATTATTATTATTATTAAACCAATTCGTAAAATAACTGAAGAAACCCGTGGATGTATTTTTACTCGAATTCGAACTGCTATTTTTATTTATTATGTCTAGTATTTCTTCGATATTATTCAGGTCAAATTTGTCATCTTCAGCCATAAAGTTAAAATTGAAGTCTCTATATGGGGGGGAGGATCCTGCATTCCCCGCTCCGCTGTTGCTATCGTTGCCACTTCCACGGCCACTACCACTACCACTGCCACTACCACTGCCACTACCACTACCACTACCACTACCACTTCCACTGCCACTTCCACTTCCACTTCCACTTCCACTACCACCGCCACTACCATGGTCAGTGCTATCAATGCTGGTGTCGTCATATGTCATGGCACTTCCTCCTTGGGGGATGGGATTCAGATTGACCCCCTGACCCCTCCAGGAAGAAGACTGTTCACTGGGGAAAAAGAAATTTGAAATTTTTGATTTTAGCATATCTACGTAAGATGGGTTCCACATTTTCCGTTGTCTCAGTTGGTATTCCTTGACGTCTTTTTTATCTTCAAGTATGTTTATTAATTTAATTAATTTTTCCTGATTGTGTTTATTATCTTCAAAGTATCTTTTCCCAATTTGTTTTAACTTCATAATAATTTCAGGAGATGTTTCATCTAATTTGATATTATTAATAAAACAATTAAACCGAAAATATTTATTTTTATCAAGAAGATTATTACATATATCATGTGTTAATTCTGTGTTTGTAATGGAATAGACAATTTGTTTTAAAAGAACATCCCATCGTAAAAAGGTATCATACGTTTTGTTTTCATTTAATTCGTTAATTATCTTTGGTTGAAATTTACCAGTTCCAATACTTACTATGCAATCGATATAATTATTCATATTCGTTGTATCTTCTTTTTCATATTCATCCTTATCTCCCTCCTTTTCCCCAATATTACTTCTATTAAAAAAGGAACATTTGATCCTATCAAAAATGCTTCTTCTTTTTTTGCTTAAATAGTTGTAAAAGATTAGCTTCATTTCGTTTATGCTCAATAGCGTTGGATTATTGAAACATATTGCCCCATCAGCATATATATTATTGTCAAAGGAGAAAAAATTGAAAAACCCCGGGGCTGCCGTTGTACACCGCAGTACGTACTTAACGAAAATGTTGTAGAAGCTCGTGTATACGCTCACGTCCCTCACATTCTGGTTTATGTGTACATCGTTCTTGCCGCTTCTCCCGCCGCTGCTCCCGATGCTGCTCCCGCTTCTTCTTCCAGCAAGTGCTTGATTGTTTCCCTCCTCAAACGCGCAATCGCTATTTCCGTCCATATAGTCGCCGCCAATGCTCTCCCTGTCGAAACAGTCTTCATGTATGCCTGAGTAGAGCGCGTTATCGCCATCTTGATCGCTGTTCGTCTTCTGTTCTTGGTCCCCATAATTCTCTATTTTCCCCATATTGATGTTATAGTTTTTGAGTATGACTGGCTGCAGGGGGGTAATATTCATCTGTGTTGAAACGGTAAAAACGTACGGAGTGAAAAAATCAGAATTATAGTGAAACATTTTTATATTTTTAAAAAAGGAATTCAAAATAACGTTCAATATATTAGAATCATAGTACGAATGTTTCAATAAATATCTAGTATTTCTGACAGCGTACATGTCTTTTTGAAATATTTTATTTATCAATACATTGTACAAAAATTCAATCTCATTTAAGTGTGCTTTTTCTAGACCTATTAATATAGATATGATTGCACCTGTGCTAGTACCACATATTATATCGAAATATTCAAATATATTTTTTTTTAATTGACTATTAATACATTTTAAAATTTCTATTGATAACAATCCTCTTATACCTCCACCATCTAAACATAAAATACGCAATTTTCTTTTTCTTTTCCTTTTCAATGATATTACAATGTTTTTAAATTTGTCAAAAGTTATATATTCCTTATTATTCAAATTGTATATATATATTTTTTTCTCCTTTTTTTTTTTCTCTTCCTGTTCATTTACACCCTCATTGTTGAAACTGTTCATGGTAGCATTATCCTGTTCTTTCTTTTCCCTTTTTCCATCTCCTTCTTCTTTACCTTGTATGTGAACCGATGGAGAAAGTTTTTCCGGGTTATTATCTTCTATCTTCCCGTTCTGCAATATGGAAACTTTTGAGGGTTTTACAAAATATTTTGTAATAACATCTGTTACATAATTTATGACATTCTTTTTGAGATCATTTTCCTTCATTAAATAATCATGTGTCTTTTTTTCTCTATCTGTAAAAATTATATCATTGTATAAATCAAACATGTTAATTCCTAGTGCTTTCAGGAGTATATTAGTTTTTCTTATAATAATTAAATCTTTATATTCACATATAAAATGTCTATTATAGATATTGTTAAGTTTCTTTTTCATTATTTTATTATCATATAAAAATTGTTCTTTCTTTTCATCAGATATGTAAAATGAATTTTGATTCTTATATTTATTTTCAAAAAAAAGAGATAATAATTTTAAGCATTCAATTAATTTATCTCTCTTTTGTAATTCCTTAAGAAAATTTCCGATTTTTATATCTTCCATATATTTTCCTAAATCCTTATAAAGAAGTATATTATTATCATTTTTATTGGTATCATTTTTTATCACATTAACATAAAACGATTGTTGAAAAGACAGTATGTACAAAATTCTTAGTACAAGAGTACTATTTGCTTTATTTAAATTTTTATTTATCCTTTTGGACAATATTTCTACGAGTTTTGTCATATTTTCTTCCTTAATAATGGTATAATAATATAAATTATATATGATTGAATTCTTATTTTCTACTAAAATTTCATATAGTAGTTTTAGCAGTTTGTTCGTAAAATAACTGTTCACATTTAGGTATACAAATAAAGATTCAATATAATTTTTCACTAGTACTAAATTTAAATATGGATTTATTACACTACTAATAGGGGAGTTGCTCCCCTGCATTATATTTACCTTTTCACTATTTATTCGAAAATTTTTCAGCAAATCTACATTAAAATTCATGAAGCCTATGAGGACGTACCTTTCCGCCGGATGCCCTTCCGTCTGCTGCGCTCCAGCCTGTTGCGCTCCAGACTGTTGCGTTTCTTTCCTATTTTCCTGTTTCACGTATATCTTTTCGTACCCTTCGGAAGTCGTGTTTACGTACTCCTCGTCCCTCAAATGGGGCAGTTTCAAATTTAGGTTATTCAAGTATTTCTCCACCTTCTGGTACATACCATATAAACCGACTTCCCTGGACGACGGGTTCTCCCTCACCACGTTGTCATCATTCTCTTTGCTGTGGTCGGCCTCTTTGCTGTACGCGATAACTTCCTTTGATGCATGCGCCACATCCTTGGATGAACTCTCCTGAAACTTCTTCCCTTCCGCGGGAGCACCTTCCCCTGTAGAATCTATCCCCTTTTTGACCAACATGAGTAACCCCATGTTTATGAAGTTACTCTTGTTGTCGCCACTGGAACTGCCTTTTCCGTCGATCTTACTTTCCTCATCTTTTATGCTAACATTGTAATCGTCAAAAAAGATGTTAATGCTGTTTTCGTCATATTTATTTTCGTAAGCACTTTTATTTTTACTACCCTTCTCAACGTCTTCTTCTCCATAATTTTCCTCTTCCTCGTCGATTTCCTCTTCGTAATTTTCCCCTTCCTCGTCAGCCTGGTTTCTACTAGTGTATTCTCTTTCTTCCTCATCTTCACATTGTTCTCGTATATGCACCTTTTTGCTATTTTTATTTTTTTCATACTTTAGTATATCCGTATCGTCTTCCGCGTAATTATCATGTACCTCAAAGTAGTTGTTACAGTTGTATTCGTCGCCTATGCTTTCGATGATATTACTTTTTCTTTTCGCCCGATAGTTCCCATTTTCGCTTCTAAACATTTTCCCCTTCCTTTTATAAACGATCGTGTCTCCTTTCGTCTGAAAGTTGACAATTACGCTGGTTAAAATGTTGTCTTTTGAATTTTTGTTAAAATAGAAGGGAAGAAAGAGTACGTTACCGTCCGAGCCCCCCAACATTGTATTTACCCCGTTCTTCCCATTTTTATGTCTTTTCCTTTCCTCATACGTTGTGTATTTTGATGTATTATCCCCATCTCCCAAGTGTATATCGCTTCTTTTTCCATTATCATCATTGTATCTTTTTATTATTTCTTGTTCAGATAGATTATTATCCTTGTTCGTGGCCCCTGTGGTGTGTCCCCTAGTTGCATATTCTCCATTCGCATAATCATTGTTTACTCTTTTCACGCTCTCTAAGTTTCCACCATTTTGTTCTTCCCTTTTATTGTCGTAATGTGTTTTATTCGTGACGTTTTTCCTACTATCAAGATGATAATCCTTCTTGTGGTCTACATCATATATCCGATTAGTGTGTTCCTGTTTGTGTGTATTTACTAGTTCTGTCTCTCTAGAGTTGTCATATTTACGATTTTTCTCGATTTTATAGTGGGTTAATTCTTTATCAATATCTTGTTTGTCCTTAAATACGTTATTTTCCTGTGAATGAAAACGTAATTCATTATCTTTTTTTTCCATCTTTACTTTTTCTTCCTTCAATTTTAATAGTATACATTTTCCTATATGAAAAATTTTATTTTTCATTTCATCAATATCATCCCCCCTTTTTTTTTTTTCCTCTTCATTTTCGTTTTTTTTTTTCTTTATATCTATATCATATGTATATTCAGAAATTTCATTTTTCGTATTATCATCTGGATTTTTAAAAAAGGAAGTAAAATAGTTAAAAATAGAATTAGCTTCAGTTTCTTTATATTTTTCTCTATTACTTTTTTCATTTAAAATATTCATAATAATATATAAAAGTGATATTTTTACATTTTTATGTGTATAATCATTTAAAATTATATAATAAAAATTTTTGTATTTTGTAAGATTATTAAATATTAAAAGTAGTTTATAAATTATTTGATAATCAATATTATCATTTTTTTTTTCTTCCTTTTTTTTAAGTTCCAAAAAATGCTCATTTAATATATAAATTATAATTCTCATGTAATTGTTACTAAACAGTAAATATTCACATGTCTTATCCTGGACAATTTTATGTAAGAGATTTATATAATTTAATCTCTCCTGGTTGTTTTTTACATTGTTCAGTTTTCTGAAAAATAAATCAAGACCTACAATGGTTATTAGTACGGGAAAAAAGCAGCATAAAATGTGACAAGTGTGAAGTGTGAAATGAGGACATGTGCAGGGGAGGAGGAATAAACACTCAAAATGTACACAATGTGTACACGCAAAATTGACAAGAAAATGTATTCTCCAATTCACTTTTCTCCCACATGCATTGTTCGCTTGATGCACATATTTAGACTCGATATTCGTACCTATATATTTGTTGACAACATCATTGAACACATTGACTTGTTTTCTTTGCTTTTCTTTTCTGAAGAATTTTATTTTTCTTATTTTGGTTAAACTGAGTTTATTTGAAATAGGTGTAATGTACTTAAACAAATTTTTTTGCATTCTTAAGGAAAATGAAAACATATGAAATACATAAATTGCATAAACCAAAAATATGAATGCATTCTTAGTCATTTTACTGAAGAGGAATTGGAAAAAAAAAAAAGAAAAGAAAAAAAGGATTTTAAAAAACGCGCTAACTTTAAAGGTATGCGTATTCTTGTTATAGTAAAGTGAAAGATATCACAGTCGTGTAAAGTAGTCAGTAATAATTTGCCTCACACAACTGCTCCTTCTTCTTCCTTTTCGTCCCTCTCGGTGACTTTCTTGTGTTTATTACTACCGAGTAGCGTAAGTCATCATTTTTTAAGTTTCCTCTCCCTTCAGCTGCGTCCCGCTCTCTTCCTTTCCTCTGCTTTTCTTTCCTCTGCTTTTCTTTCCTCTGCTTTTCTTTCCTCTGCTTTTCTTTCCTCTGCTTTTCTTTCCTCTGCTTTCCTTTCCTCTGCTTTCCTTTCGTCTCCTTTCCTTTCGTCTCCTTTTCTTTCGTCTCCTTTCCTTTCGTCTCCTTTCCTTTTGCCTCCTTTCCTTTCGTCTCCTTTCCTTTTGCCTCCTTTCCTTTCGTCTCCTTTCCTTTCGTCTCCTTTCCTTTCGTCTCCTTTCCTTTCGTCTCCTTTCCTTTTGCCTCCTTTCCTTTCTTCTACTTTAACTTTTTTTTTCTCATATCGCTCTCCTATTTTACGTTCGTCATACAAGCTACATTTAACTTGTCACCGTTTGTGTAGCTATGCGGCAGGGACGAGTTTTAAAATATGTGCTTGGTATTGCCGTTTCTGCTACTTTTTATTTTTTCGCAATTACTTAGCTTAATGGTTCTTTTTTTTTTTTTTTTTTTTTTTTTTTAAGCATATGCAGTATGTATAAGATTACATAAATGAGTAAGTACGTGCGTACGTATGTGTATACAAAAATGCGTAAGTACGCACATATACAAGCATGCTTAAATACGCGCATATAGAAATAAGCTACTGGTGATCGAAATTATAAATTACGCGCATCGAAATTATGGAAAACTCTGTTTCCCTTAAGTATTCATTTAGGTTTACCATTTTTTGGTTAATAATAAAAAGAAGAATAAATTAATTTTCTTTTGTTATATGCACAATACATTTACTGCGTCATGGCAGTATGGTGAAACCGTGTAGGTGAAGAAAATATTTTTCAGACAAAACATAAAAGGGGGTAAAAGCAAAGGGAGATAAATATTAAAACATTTCATAAGCTACAAAGGTAGACTTACACGACATTGCAACAATTTTAAAGTTTGGTGAATACTTTTTACTAATTGTAGGGAAAAAAAAAAAGGAAAATAAATCTATAAAATAATTTACCGTGTAATTGTAAACATTTGTGTAATTTTAAGTAAAAAATGGAACAAAAAATTACACCATAAACAGTAAACTACAAGTGGCAAACTGCGAACAAGAAACGATAATGGATAAAAAAGGGGTAGGGGGCAAATTTCCCTTTTCTTTTTATTTGATGTCTATGGATTTTTTTAAGTAAGGATTTATTCCTTTTTTCTCTCCAGAATAATTATTATCGTGAATTTTTAATTTTGCGTGTTGGCTGTTGTATACCTTCATTTTTTTCATAAATTTCTGTTTGTTGTGTACTCTTGCATTTCCATCTGTGGATTTTCTTTTTCTTACTAAACCTTTGTTTTGTATAATACTTTTATTGGGTATTCTCCTATCATTTACTTCATTTTCTGCATCAACTAGTTTTTTTCGTATCTCTTTATTTTTTCTATCCAATTGTAATTTCCTGTTGGCTTTTTTCTCATTTTTGTAATTTAACATTCTTTTAATATTTTCATCATCTATCTCATTGCGTATAGTTTTTCCAAGCATCATTTTATTTGGATTGTCATATTTTTCATGGTTCATACTTCCTTTGCTTTGGTTCATGTTAAACTTTTTAAAGTAAACAAAGTCATCATTTCTATCGTTATCTGTTAATTTATTTTTATTCATTTGTTTTATTTTATTAATATTGTTTCTGAACATTTTCTTTTCTTGAAAATTTTTACCAGAATCATCATTTTCTTCGTTCATTTCGGGTAATTCAACAAACTTCAACAAATCATTGGACGTCATTCCAACGTTACTTAAATTTTTCATTTTATTTTTCTTCTTACTTAATGCTTTCATTTTTTTGTTTAAAATTTTTTCATCAAAATTCATGAATTTCTCTTCCATTTTTTTTAAATAATTTTGTTCTTCTATTTTTTCTGGTCGATTAGACACCATGTCTTTTATTTCCTTCAAAAACGCGTTTCTCTCGTTCCTCAGTTGCTCTCTCTTCTTTCGTTTTTCCTCCTTCAACTTTTCTCGTATGTGACTATCCGTGTATTCCGTTATGATGCTTTTGCTAACTTTGTACTTTTCGCTCTTATTCTTAGGGCCTTTCACCACCTCATCGTCATTCACATCGTCGTCATCCATATCGTCGTCATTCACATCGTCGTCATCCATATCGTCGTCATTCACATCGTCGTCATTCACATCGTCGTTATCCATCTCATCGTTATCCACCTCGCCTACTGGTCCCTTCTGCACTTCTTTGTTTCCCAATTTTCCCGCCTTAGCCTTTTTAGGCTCACCTTTGTGGCCCCTCATTGTTGAATCTAATTCGCCCAGTTGCCTTCCCGATGACTTGTTAAGTTGTTGAATTTTGAATTTTATTTTATTATCCAACTCGTTTGTTTTCGAAATTAATGTATTCATATATATTAGTTTCTCAAGCACTGGATGACTGTGGCTATAACAGTTCATTATCTTAAGAAAGATGTAATAGGTAATGTATATGATATATGTCAGCATTGTTTCATTTTTTTTTTTTAGATAAAGTAGTGTGTTCTTATTGATATCGGATGGACTAACATTATTTTCGTTAATTTCTTTAAATTCAAATAATTTTTTATTTTCATTAATTTCGTTGAAGACTTTTTGAATATTTAAAGATAGTTCCTTTAAAAGAATTTTATATTCCTCTTGCTCACTCATAACAATTTGTTCGATTTCTTTTTTATCTTTACTTTTGATGCTTTTTATTTCTTTTTTTTTTTTTCCACTCAAGTCGTCATTCATATCACTGATTAACCTTTTAATGACATTTTCTTTCACTCCAAGGTTGTGTCCCATATCTTCCTTGTCTACAGTATCATGCCCCTTTTCCTTCATATATATATTGTATAAGTCATAATCATTTTCATCTAAATTTTCCTTTTCTTTTTTATTTAAGTAAATGGCTTCTTTTATTCTTTCATCGTTATCTTCATCATTATCGCTGGAAGAGTTCTCACTTTCGTTTTGATAGTAATTTCGCTTATCTTTTTTCCACGATATTTTTACAAAGTTGTCACTTTTTTTACTAGCTACGACCTCGTCATCTTCGCCGTCATCTTCGCCATCCTCATCGTAATCCTCCTCGCCATCCTCGTCATCATCATCCGCATCGTCAGGGGCTATGCTTTTGTTTTTTTTTCTCTTCTTATTCCTTATGGGACCTTTGCCCAACCCCGTGATGGATTTATCAATACTTTCATCGTTACTGCTGCTTAAAATACCATCATCGGAATTTAAATTCTGAATATCACTATCATCATTGTCCTCAATTTCAACATCTTCCGATTCGGAATTCTCAATAAACTTAATTTTGCTGCTATCAACTGGTAAATAATTACTTTTTTTCTTTTTCATTTTTTTCTAACAAATAAATCACTGGAAATCGTGTTAAAAAATGTTTAAGCAGAATGGAAGGGAAAACTCACATGGAAAAAATGTGAAAATATGCTACATCAAATATTTGTATTGACCATAACAAATGTTGCAAAAGTGTTAAAATGGGGAATTTTCTCTTTATGCTTTTTTAAACAAAATGGAATAAAAACAATTGTGCTTTTTTCTTCGCTTATCGTATTTAACTAGTTTGTTTTTCTTGTTTTACTTGCTTTGTTCATTTTGCTAATTTTTAATTTAATCCTCATTTTCTCAAATAGAAAAAGATACATTTTTCTCATTCTATTTGCAAAATGTTTTCATTTCCACATAATAATTATATACAAAACTTTGGGATGATATACATGGGTTCCTTTTTTTTATTTTTACGCTTATAGGAATTTACGAAAAGAGAAAATAGAAAAAAAAATATATCCTCCATTCTTTTGGCTAAATAATTTTTGTATTATTTTCTGCGCATATCAAAAATATTTACCATTTTTGTGGGCCATATTTTTATAAGTTCCGTTGTTATGTCAAATGTACTCGAGTGATACGCAAAAATATGTATGACGCATGAATTGTTAATAAAATGAAATAAAATAAGGACATAAAGCTGTAAAAAAAATCTGAACAAACAAATATTTTTACGGATCCACTAACTCTTTTTATTCCCTTTAAGTGTAAAAATTATGTACAAAAAAAAAAAAAAAAAAAAAAAAATTTTAGTTAAAAATAAAACTACAAAATGAAACACATTTCGTAGCAAACACTGAAATTAAAATTGCACGTTTATCAAGTATATTTTTTTTGTAGTTATATTTTATCCTTCATAATGGCTATATTTGTGCGAAGAACTATGTGTTAATTTGTATTTAGTTTTTACCTTTTTTTGGCAACTCAATTTTTTTTTTTTTTTTTTTTTTTTTTTTAACCTTAGTACCATGTACAGTTCACAAAATTGGTGAATATTCTCACATAACATTACTATGCATCACGTGTATATGTACATTTGTACATATTAACAGTAGAGTGAACATGTGATAGAGAAGTGAGAGCACACTACATTAAGAGAACGTGAGTAAGAATAAGCAAAAGGGGGAAGGCGTACAGTGAAGAATTAAGCATTAAGCATTAAGCATACAACAAAAAAATTATGAACGAGTTAAAAGAGTTAAGCAAAAAAATAAAAGAAAACACGACGCTAAAAGAGGAAAAAAAAAGTGAGCCAGAAATAAAAAACCTTTTCGAAAATTTTCTTAGCAACAATTCTCTCAATTACCTCAGTTCCTTTATAAATAAAACCAACTTGAGCGACAAACCCAGTGAAAATACAAATGAAGGAGCTAACAACGAAGGCGACGATGTTGAAAGGGTATGTCTAAACAGAAAAATCCACATCACTGAAACTAGTTCTGAGAGAGAAAATAGCGCAAAAGATGTGGCAACTACGAGTAAGAAATTAAAAATAGAAAAAAGAAAGAAAAGTAAAGAATGCTTAGAAGGTTCACCACTGGAAAATAAGAATGTAGGAAATATAAATATTAAGAAAATCTTGCAAAATAAGAAAAATATTGAGTTTAAAGATTTAAATAAACTAATTAACAGTTTTAACGACGAAATTGTAAAGAGAAGTAAAAATCTAGAAATATTTATAAACAAAAATAAGATAAAAAATGATTATAGTGATAAAATCTTAATGATAGAAAAATTTAATAAGGAAATGAAAATTATAGAACAAAATTTCAAAGGAAAGGATCATCCCCTATATGAATTGTATTTAGAAAAAAAAAGAAATAAAAAAACTTATGAATCGTTAATATTTTTTAAAAATTTCTTTAATTGTCTAAAGAATTATGCTTTTTTTCTCGATAAATCTGAAAAAAATTATAAGAAATTAAAAATTTGGAAATCGTTAGTGTACTTAAGAAATTGCAAGACACATATTTTGTTAATAAAATCTATATTTAAATGTGCAAAAGATTATTCCTCTCTTCTTCACATTGAAGATGCAAATGAAAAACATGGAAATGAAAAGAAGGGAGAGGCAAATGGGAAATGGAATATTAACACAGATGATCATGATATCACAAATATATATACTCCTACATCGTCAGATAGTGCAGGCGAGGGGAAAAAAGAAGCCCATTGTCTAGAAGAAAAGGAAAAATGCCAAAATAAAATTGGTTATAATGCTAACCCAACTAGTAACAGCGTCGATAGTAGGGTTTATAGCAAACTGATGGAGGAACTAAAAGGCGTGTTTCAAGGGGATTCTGTTTATCCCCTCGAAAGTGACAAAAGGACATTTTTAAAAGAGATCAAAATTAAGTACGAAGAAATGGTAAATAATCTAAGGAGTATAGTTCGTACCATTTTTGAGAAAATGTTTGTTTTTGGCAACAGCATTAAAATATACAAATATGTATATTTGAATTCAGGCGATATTTTTTTAGAAAAGGAAAATGACGGAGATGAAAAAATTTCGTATTACATGTTTTGGTATTTTGCCTACATATTAAAAGAGCACACTACTTATTTAGGAATAGTAAAAAAAAACATATTTCTTAATTTCTTTAAACTTATGGTTTTATTTTACTGTGTTGCAAAAAATGTGAATGCAAAGGATGTGTTAAATAAAATTTCTGAAACGAAACATGCTAGTTCGTTAACATATAAAAATGTAAAAAATTTCGTTACAAGTACAATTGGGGGAAGTGAGAAGGACAAACTATCGCATAGTTCATCTAAGTGTGTCAATCGTTCTGAATATTTTGTCAATTCATCTCGTTCTGGCAACTTTAACAAATTTAGAAATTACATGTTCTGTGCAGACAAGGACGAAACTATGAACAGAGAGCTAACGAATGGAAAGAAGAAAAAACGAAAATATTTTTCGTGGAATAACATAAACTTACATAATTATATAGTTGAAAAGGAACATTTTATTCTCATTGATGTGGAAGCATTTTTTAGTAATTTTCTCTCATCGTTGGAATGTGTTAATGAAGTTCGTGAAGAGACGGATTTACCTTGCATGGAAGGGAATTTAAAAAGAGAATATTTGAACAACAACGGAGATGAAATTTTTCTTAACAGGGAAAACGAAAATGGGAGAAATCTTGGAAAACATCTTCCCATGAATTTAAGTGACAACAATGGAAACGTTGTGAGTGGATGTAATGACTGCGGTAACGCTATGAGTGGATGTAATGACGGCGGTAACGCTATTCCCTGGGATGAGCAGCGAGATGGAGCTAGCAGTGGTGGCAGGAACGAAGCAGGGGAGGATGGGCTTGAATTTCACGATTTTTTTTCAGCTCTGTCACATAGTTTGTTAGAATTATACAATATAATAGAATTACTATTCGTTATAAACAAAGAAGAAAGGGATATTTTGGACATTCAAATGGAGGAAAATGTGCGTCCAGAGGAATTAGTAAGTATATTTAATTTTTATTTTGATAATGAAGCGAATAAAAACAATTTCGAACAGGCGCATTTTAAGCAATACATTTATGATTTAAATGATGAAGAAAAGCTGAACAATGTGAGGGAAAAGTTGAATAGGAAATATCAATATATGAAGGAACAAAGGGGAAAAAATGAACAACCAAATAATGCAACATTTCCCCTATATATATTAAACAAGGAATTGAATGAGAATATATTTTCCTTTTTTCACAAAATGAATTTGAAACGTAATAACTTGAAACATATTTATAATGTACATTATGTGTACAGATGGAAAAGAGAGGAGCAAAAATTCCTTGTTTTAATTAAAAACATTTTTAAAAATAATTTTTTTTATTACCTTAATTATACTTATTCTTTACTGAATGGTTTGCTCCATGGTAAAGAGGAAGAGAACGGAGAATACATTTTGATAAATAAAAACACAGATGATTATATATTCAACACCTATTTTGACATATATAATGATTACACATTGAGAGATGCAAAAGAAATAAATTCCAAAACTGTAATGCGTTATGTAGAAGAAGAACAGGGAGAACTAGAAAAGAATATAAAGGAACGAGTAGAAAAAATTATAGCACAGAAAAATACGCAAAAAGGAGGGATTGATATACCTAAGGGTGAGGCAACTGATATGATGCCCACATCCGTGTGGGGAAAAACGAACGAAAAAAGAATTCATGGCAATGAGCAATTCTCGTTAGATGAAAACAGAGAGGAGATGGAAAAACAAGAACACGATTTGGATACATGTACGGGCAGAGGAAGTATAAGTATTACTATTAAACGTAGTAACATAGACTGTATTCGAATTCATAAAAATTTGATATACTTAGTGTTTACAATTTATCGTGTAGTTCATTTTTCTTACATTATTTTAACTGGGATTGAACAAAATGATGAGAAATCATTCCTTTCTAACAGATACGTGGATGAGATAAAAAAGGAAAAACATGACACGGACACAAAATTGAAGTACATCATTAACGTGAATACAGTATTGTTCTGTTATAAACTCGTTAAATATATTTACAATATGTTTTTGAGCTACTCCTTTTTTATTTTTAGCTTTTCTTGCTCACCAAATTTAAATAATAAAGAATTTTTATTGAGTCTAATTAATGATAGCATATTTTTAAAAAAAGTTTTGGAAAATATAAATGACGTTTATTTGCGTTACAGAGACTTATTTAATTTGTACATTTCCGAAGAAGACATTATATTTGAAAGCTTTGAAGAGGAGGGGGGTTCCATGGTTAGAAAGGATGACGTGGGTATATGGCCTCCTGGTGTAGGGGGAAATTGGCCCAATAGTGACAGCATCAAGCATGAATATGGCAACGCGAGTGGCAAAATCGTCAATGCTAGCACCGAAAACGTTGACGCGCATTTGCAAAGAAGCTCAAATTATAATTACGCAAAGCACAATTTCTTCAACAAATACGGAATGGAAATGAAGCTAAAAACTGAAAAAGAGTGGTGCTCGAAATCGTCAAAAAAGAAAAACGTGCTATGCATAAATAAAATAAGTGTCTTAAAAAGAATACATCTTTTTATTGACAAATTTGACCTAAATTTGAAGGTTTTTCAAGATATGTTTCTTAAAATATATAAAGAAAATTTTGTCAACCTTTTAAGGAAAGACAATATTTTTACGGAGGAAATATTTTTAATTAATACGTCCAAAATAGTGAGTATAATTTTTGACATTTTTCAAACTCAAGATTTGTGTAAATTAATACATACGGATGTTACACTACGTTTGATGGATTATTTTTTTTATCTCATAAATGAACATATTCAACATTTTGTACAAGAGAAAAGAAGAATCGATGAAAACGAGAAAAACCTCCTCTATGATAAATTCATTTTTATTCAAAATAGTGTATCCTTCATTTTGAACAGCTATAGGGAAGGTATGCACAGCACACGCATAAGGTGGTCTCCAGCTTGTGCATGCATTGCCATGACAGTTTTTCCTATATTTTTTCCCCTCACCGTTGTGTATATAAACGCTTGATGTGTATACATGCACTATGCGTATGTGTCCGTATGTGCTATTCTATCTAGACTCAGCATGTCATTATTAATTTTTTTTTTTTTTTTTCTCTCCTTTTCTCCCAGCGGACACCTATTTTGAGCAGAAACACGCATTGGTTCAGGAAGAATATAACTTCCTAAAAATTATTGATGATATGTGTACAAATTTGGTAAACCTGAAAAAAAATAAAATATTATTTTTATTGCTTTTTTGCAAAATAAAATACATTTTAAATGAGAAAAGAGGAATTTTAGAAATGTACGATACTGCACATATCCATTTGTTCTTGTCCAATAATCCCTATGTGTATGAAGATGAGAATTTTGATGCCATACTGAACGAGTTTAAATAGCGGTTGAGTGCTGACTGATTTTCTTCCTAAGAACTTGACCTCATTTGTGTGATAATACGTTATTTAACTTTTTTTTAAAAAACGACCGATGTGCGCTTTCCGTAAGTCCCGTGACACAGTGCATAAAGCAAGGAGTAACAGGATAATGTTTTTTGTTCGCATGTTTGCACAAGGGGCGCATTGTCGATGAACATAACTAGGTGCAATGCGTAATACACGTGATATGTGTGTGTGCACGTGAAAGTTTTAGCAAATAGGGTCACTCTGTTCCGTCAACACTTTACCCACCCCCTACCCCTATTTTCGTTTCATCATCACACCTGTTAATTTATCTTTTCTTGTTTTTCTATTTTTTGTTTCTCCCATTTTTTCCCTTTTTTTTATTTTTATTTTTATTATTTTATTTTATTTTTTCTTTTTTTTTGTAATATACATTTTGTAATAAATAACGACGTTTTGACATAGCCCTTCCTTATTTTTACTCGCCGTGTAATGTGCATTTGAAAAAATGAATGGAAGCGATGGATGCAAAGGCTATGTTGCGCTGGTTATGTGGACATGTTGGCACCTAGGTACCTGTATTTTTGTCAGCTTAATACTTGTTCATAAAATTGCGTCGGGGCTTAAAAAAATATACGTACATATGCATGCGTCTACGCATGCGCAAAACCGAACAAATTCGTGGAATGAAAGGCAAAAATGGTGCATCGTCAGCCAATGCGGGTTTGCAACATGCGCAACAAACGCAAGTCACGCCAGCAAATGAATCTGCTGTATCGATGGCTGATTTAAAAAGGCTACTTACGCATTGTCAAATAAAATTATAAGGAATGAAAAGAAAAAGCCGCATAGGAAACCCAAAACATGATTAAAATGACTTACATTTTCTAAAAGCAAGGATGATATAAATGAATAAAAAAAGTTGTATAAAAATGTAGTATTAACAATGTAATTATTTTTAAAATAAAAAAAAATTATATGTGTTATGTGCATTCCGTATAGGGAATATATGGCCGAACTACTTCCACAAACAATTTTATTATTTATGTTAAAAACATTATTTTTATTTGAATATCTCTGATCAATTAAATCATTTAAAAATATTTTTTTCTTTTTGTGTCTGATATGATAAATATATGATATCAAATTGGATAAAAAACCAGATAATAAAAATATGGTTATTATTTGATTATTCGAATATATATTGGAAATTAATTTGTATATAGATATTAGTGAACTCATATTAAAATATAAATGTAAAATATTTTTATGAATAAAAATTGATGTAATTAATGTTTTATAATTTTTATTTTTATAAATATCATGATAATTACATTTATATTTTTCTGACATTTGTTCATCTTTTACTTGTACCAAATTTCCTTTAAAAAAATATACTTTTTTTTCTTCACTTTTATTTATTCTATTCAAATATAAATAGAGTAATGTGTTAAGAATTATAATTATCCTGTCTAATTTACACCTATTAAATAAATAATTGTAGTAAGAAAAATTATTTCGAAATAGATATTTCATCCCATTAGTTGTCCACATTTCTAGATGATTACCAATTCGTTTTCCTACGTTTACAATATTCCATAAATTTGCAACATGTCCCTTTGAAGAATATACCCTCTTTATATTTTGTTGTTTTTTTAAATGATAAATTTTGTGAACCTTTTTAAGGAACAAATTTTTATTACTTATACAGTTTCGTAATCTACCATACCTTACTGTCTTGTTGTAAACAAATGAAGTTCCCCCCGCTAAATTTGTGAGTAAAAAAATAAAAATAAAAATACTCATCCTTCAGGGGTGTCATCATGTACATTCTGTCGAGTAAAGTGATTCCATGTGACTGCGGTGCACGATTGCAAATCCATACGAAACATGTGAAAATACGTGCATACACATTCGCACACCTTTACATATATATAAATGCATATCCCCCATATGCATAAATTTGTAAACGCCCGTGGGGTGCAAATTCCCTTCGGGGAATCTCAACTACTTCGAAATGAATGTATCTAAACGTGCTATTCCTCAATTTTCGGCGATCACAGTTTCCCCCTATGCCCACACAATGATTTGTATTTTTTTTTTTTTTTTTCAAACAATCCAAATGCAATTCTTCTTGATTCCTTTATGCTGTTCTTTTAGAGGTAGAAAGAAAGTTCGTGATAAAAGGGATAATCACATAGGCGCTAATAATTTTTTTTTTTTTTTTTTTTTTTCCTTTTCGTTCCCAAGTTTCCGCGTTTGTCCATATACTCGGATGTGGAAAGGTATTTATATGCACATGCGTGACTGCGCACATGCGTTACTACACACATGCGTTACTACACACATGCATGATTATACACATGCGTGATTATACACATGCGTGATTATACACATGCGTGAATACGTACACGAAATCGTGCCTAACACGCAAAATTAACACCGTGTTGATGTTACTGATTCATTTTGTATATTTGTCCGGTTGTGACTCAGGACTTGTGATGTGCAGGGTAGTCCCAATTGGCGGGGAAAATGGTAATGTGCATAATCAAATTTAGCAACGCGCGAATTGGTACGCGTACATAAATACGCAATGCGTACAGTGGTACTTATGTGCGCATTTAGATTTGCAAACTAGTAACAATGGCGTTTTCACGCACTATGAGAAACAATTTGCAGTGTTCAGAGTTTTAGCGTTTCCTACATTAAATGTTCAATTTATTTAAAAAAAAAACGAAGTGTCACAAAAATTGTCGTTAACATTTCCCCCACAAGCGAAAAAATATATGTACGAACTGAAACGTACTCTTTTAAAAGTACTCAATGCGAAACGTTTTATACATATATTGCAAAAACGGCACGCGAATACTTATTTTGTCGCTCATTTTGCCGCTCATTTTGCTGCTTCCATTTTGCTATGTTCGCTTTATCCCCCTCATTTTTTTTCCCGTCCATTTAAAATTTTCACTTTGAAGCATAATATGAATCATCCTTCATATGCAGGTTGCGTAAGTGAGCGAATGAGCAAACGGGTAAATGAGCGAACATGCGAACGGTAAATAAGCGATCATGCGAACGTGTAAAGAATTTATTTGAAGAACGGGAAAATCATTGTCCAAATTGAAAAAATCATTTTTACAATAAAATAAAAATACTTTTGTCAACGCAAATAACGTTTTCACTATTTTTATCTTTTTTTTTTTTTTTTTTTTTTTTTTCCCCAACAAATTGTCTAATTAGTAGAAGGAATGTTAGAAATAGGGATAGCTAAAACTTTATGTATACATACTATCTTGTTTTACTAAAAAATTATTAACATCCTTTTTTTTTTTTATCTCCCCGTATTTAATCAAAGTAACATAAACCATTATAATATTTTATAAGTTACAGTGTTATAGAAATTATAAGATGTAAGCATGTTTAAAATATCGACTGCATTTTTTGTTTTTATTATCCTTTTTTAAAAAATGGAAATATTACACGTTATTCCTGTTTGTTCTCAGATGGATGGCCATAACACCATAAACTTAGATAAGGTGGGAGAACTTTTCACGAATACCGTTGGTCTAATGAAGAGCGCTGTGCACGGGTTGGCGCAGAGGTTATCCCAAAAAGAAAAAACGCGCATCCCAATTTGCAACTACGTGGGACATATGAACACCGGCGTATACTTTTGCATGCGAACATGCATTAGAATACACTTATACATTTAAAATCACGTGGGATGTTGTAAAAACAAAGGGGAGACAACCGTGAATTATTCTTCCGCCATTTATTCTGCACCTTTTTTTTTTTTTTTTTTTTTTTCTCATTTTCTCCGTTTTCTCCCTTGTGCTAACTGCGCTTAAAGGAGCATGCGTACTCGCATATGTATATACGTCAGAGTTCCCCTTAAAAGGGGATTCAATGAAAATAACCCATGCCCATTTTACCGCCAAACGACACGCCTGTTTTTCCATTTTCAGAAATTCCACTATTTACAATATGCTATACATGAGCGATAACATGCAGAACAAAGGGGATTATCAAGAGCTATCAAACGATGTGGTTTTCAACAAAAACCAAATTATAGTAAACCAAAAGCAGTTTACATGAACAACGTCACATAGGGAGACTCGGGCACGATCATGTGTTTAATATGTACCCACATGTCGATGCAAAAATAAGTGTGACTTTCACAATGCCGTAAATTTTTAATTAATGCAGTCCCTATTCATACCGTTGAAATTTCGTACTTCCAACAATTCTCACAAATTTTTTTTTTTTTTTTTCAGAAATTGGCAGTAGTAGTAGTTCTCCTTTATGCTCTGTTTACGGCCTTTTCCTACATATTCATGAATTATATAATGTTCTATTTTATAATTATTGTTTTAATAGCATTGGGTGTGAGATATTTCATTTATCAGTACAATAGCACCACTGACGAGGCCCCCTTACTGCAAAATAATTATTACAACTTCGAAGCTCACAGTATATAGTATATGACATTTCATGGCAAAAAAAAAAAAAAAAAACCGCCAAAAATGGAAAAATAAAAAACGCTTCATTTAAATATGCGTTAATTTTTAAGTTTCATTTCTTTTTTAGTATTTTTTTTTTTTTTTTTTCTTTTTTGTTCTCCATTTCATGTCTCTGCTCCATCTCGCATTTTCCCCCATTTGTATTAACAAACATGCAACTGTTACAGTCCTCTTCACCAGAAGAGTAACACCATTCCCCCATTTTCATTTGTTTACGTTTTTAAAGCTACTACAAATTTTTACGTATCATTAAAATAGAATTCCTTTTAAATTTTGTTAAATGCAAAAAGATTCTTGAGTGTTGACACCTTTCACTCTGGGTCATCTGACACAGCCAAGAGGGTGTAACACAGGGTGCGTTTACTTACAAAGCGCGTTATATATTCGCACACGTAAACATGTTCGTATATGCAAATTAATGCAGTTTAACCTTCCAAAAGGAATAAATAAGCTGAGCACTTTTTTTTTTTTTTTTTTTCTTAATCCACCTTATATAATCTAATTTGTGGAAATATATTCCCTTATCCACAAGTATCACGATTGTGCCTTTCCTTTAGTCATCTTTTCTCCAATTTATTTGGAAATCTTTTGTGTTGCTTGTTCATACATTTTGCCTCTATCAACTTAGCTCCATTTATCTTTCCCCAAAATTAGTCTCTCCACACGTCCCACTTTACCAATGGAAAATTCATTTAATGACACACAGACAAAGCACGATGGGGAGAGAGAAAAAGATATAATAGATGACACAATTGAGGTTCGTTCCATGTGTATAAATTGCGAAAAAGAAGGTATAAACAAAATTGTAAAAATTGAAATACCCTATTTTAAGAATGTCTTAATACATTCATTTGAGTGTGAATTTTGCAATTATAGAAATAATATTATTCAAGATTTAAATACTATAAAAGAAAAAGGGATAAAGATCCTTTTTAAAATAACAAAAGAGGAACATTTGGATAGACAATTAATCAAGTCAGAATATGGTACTTTTAAAATTCCGGAAATAGATTTTGAAATACCTAAAGATACACAAAAAGGGACTATCAACACAATTGAGGGATTTATGCAAACAGCGTTAAGCAACCTTACAGAGTATTTGAAATATTTGAAAGATATGTATAATGAGGTAAATGGTATTGCCGAGGGTGTAACACTGGAGGGAAAAGGTAGTCCATTGGAAGACGGACAAATCGGGCAAATCGGGCAAATCGACCAAATCGAGCAAAGCGACCAAATCGAGCAAAGCGACCAAAGAGATCAAATTGGGAAGCAAAAATGCGAAGCGGAAAGTTTTAGAGGCAAATCGAATGAACAAATTCCGAATGAGGAAGATTCAAAAAACAATTCTGATGAGCAGAAAAATGGGTGTTCATCTAGCCCAAACGAAGGATGTCTACAATTAACTATAGAAAACTACATAAAAATGATTGAAGGGACAGTCAATAAATTATCGAAATTTATTATACAGAAGGAGTTACCCTTTACTGTTGAAATTGTTGATCCCTCTGGATTGAGTTCACTGGAGTATTACGATGAAGACATATATTCAGACGTTGTCACCATAGAACATTATGAAAGATGTAAAAAAGAATTGAACGAAATGGGTTTTTATGAAGAAGATTTTGAAGAGAAAAAGGTAGATAATGGTAGAGAAACTAGCTTAAGTATAAATGAAACAAAATCCAATAATGACTGTGTAGAAATGATGAAAAAAGAGAATTTCGATTTTATAAAGAAATATGTACATATGAATAACGACACAAATGACACGAAGTACACATCTGTGAAGTATAACCACATAGGGGAAGAGGAAGGAGAAAAATTAATTGAATCCTTTACTTCCAATTGCCCATGCTGCAATTATCTAGGTTCCAATAACTTCTGTGAAATTAGCATACCAGGTTTTAAGAAATGCTTAATTTTATCCTACGTTTGTGCTAACTGCAATTTTAAAACTAGCGAAATTAAGAGTAGTGGAGAAATTAATCCAAAGGGAAAAAAAATCAAACTCATCGTTAAGAACAAAAATGATCTAAATAGATTCGTAATCAAATCCGAAACGGCATCGATTCATATTCCCGTTATTGATTTGACGTCCGATTATGGAACACTCGGTGGGTCACTAACGACCGTCGAAGGGTTAATTCTTAAAATAATAGAATCCCTCGAGGATAAGTTCAAGTTTTTACTCGGAGATTCTATCGTACACGCGCAGAGGAGTGAAAAGGAGCATGGCGGTTCGACCGGAGTTGCAAATGATGGTGCGAACGAAGTTACGAACGGAGGTTCGCATGGAATCATCCCCGGGGCCAAGATTCAAACTAATAACGATGATTGCATGGCTGATAAAATTAAAAGTTTAATTTCTAGTTTATATAAATTATGCAGATCTGAGGAATTGTGCCCCTATGAATTCATCATTGACGATATCGCATCCAATAGTTACATATCAAGTGACAAAATTGGCGAGGATTCGAATTTGGAAGAAGAAGAATATGAAAGGACATACGAGCAGAACGATATGCTAGGTCTTACATCAATGGTCACAGAAAATTACTAAAAAATAGATGCCTCATTAAGCTCCCATATTGTGTAAGCCTCATTGTGGTGCATTAATTTAAGGGTCATGTTATATTTTAAGGGAAAACTTTAGAATTATGAAAACGGCAAAATGTGAAGAAATTAGTAAGTTCGAAGTAAAGGCAAAGGATTCATTTGTGGAATGATCAACCGAGCCTAGGGGGTTGGAAGATCTTCCAAAAGCAGGTAAAAAGAAAGAGATAATTTTTTCCTTAAATATAAAGATTGGAAAAAGAGTAGAATTGTAAAAATTACTAAAATGTTCAAGGTAAATGTAGAATAACAGTTTAATATACTGCCAATTTTAAGGCCTACCACAGTAAGAATTTTTTTAACAAGTTTGTAATAATTAAAAATTTGTTTCTCGTGTTTGTGAAACTGAAAATTCTAACATTTTTTTAATAAAAAAAAAAAAAAAGAAGGATTTTTATATAAACACGCATACTCCATTCTGCTCTTATTTGTCATTTATTTATACAACATCAGTCTAATGAAAAAATGGATGTTGCATTCATTACAATATCTTATGATTTCATTTTCTCACAATGATATCAGTGAATATGTTAGATATAAACACGCACTGAACAATTTCGAAGCTGTGCATGTGTACACATATGGTTTGCGGCTCCTTTTAAAATAGAGATACGTACAACTGCTAAAACGAATAAAGAATATTTTTTTTTTTTTAGAAATAATTCCCTTAAGTACATTTTAAAATTGAGAAACATCTCGCACGAACACTGCATATATGCAAAAAAAAAAAAATTGTTATTTTCTTTTATGAATAAAATGTTGTCAGTGTCCTAGAAAAAAGGGGAAATAAAGCATCCACTGAAGCAAAAACTGTTCTTGTAGTGCACACACATATAGGTACACGTGCATCCGCAAATTATTAAAAATCTCGAAAAATGGGTTAGTATTATAACAAAACTGAGAACACTTCTTAGGAGTTATTATGTATAATAGAAATTTTCTTTTGTGTTCATGATCTATTTTTCTTTTTGTGTCTTTTTTTTATAAGCAGTTGCTTTAAACGTGTCTGCTTTGTTACCTTATTTATTCATCGTAAAAAGAGGTGTGATAAAAAAAAAAAAAAAAAAAAAAAAGACTCAACTTTTGCATTTTAGTGCTACTTATTCCTATACTTACAGAAAATGCATTTATAATGAAAAGGTAAAAGGCTTAATATCTTTTTTTTTTTTTTTTTTTTTATCACTCATTTGCAAAAGTTATGCATTGGTCATACACATTTCAATAAATTTTGGTTGCGTATGCAGACAAAGTAAAAAAAAAAAAAAAAAATTCTGAACAATGGGATATTTAATTATAGGCTGTCCATATTTTTTTTTTTTTTTTTTTCTTACATTTGCGTGTGCATGTGTGTGTATGTGTATGTATATGTGTGTGTGTATGCATATATAAGTCGCGTTCATATCCTTAAAAATGGTAAAAAAAAATATACGGTAAGACCTTAAAAGAGCATCCCTATGTATACGTTCGCGCGTGCAGGAGTACAAGCGTGACAGGTGTGCATGTATATATATATACATACTTTTTTTGTTTAACGTCCTTGTTTTTCATTCAATGGTTTGTTTACTGTGTTAAAATTTGTAAAGAAATTGCAAAGGAAATAATGTACAAATATAATATCGCGTAGGCATACGTGTTCGTTATTCTTTTTTTTTTTTTTCTGTTAACAGAAATAATATAATCTACCTTATTGCATAAAATTGCTCGTAATAAATAAATATTTATATGAAAATTTATATAAAGACAATTAGAAACAATCTACTTGTTTTAATGCAATATTGTTAAAAACATGTTTTGTCAACAAATGTAGCAAATTGTCCTTTCGTTCATTTATGCTGAAAAGATTTTGCATATTTCACTTTGTTTTGCTGAAATTTCTTTTTTCATTGTTTGTCGTGCATAACTGTTTTTTTTTTTTTTTTTTTTTACCTGAATAATTCATTTAATCCCTTTTTTTTTTTTTTTTTTTTTTTACCTTTTTAGCTCCTTTTATACTAATCATTCCTTCTTTTTTTTCCTCATTTGCTCCATTTCACCCCTTTTTTTTTATCTTTTTTCCATTAATTTCCCCCTCTTTTTTTTTTTTTTTTCGTACTTGTCTATATTACGCCACTCTGCATAACCTCGAATTAAACAACAGTTTAACTTAAAAAAATGAAAATGTCAGTAACTCTTCGTCAACATTTTTGGAAAACCAAATTGTGCCCCCTTCATATGGAAAATAGGTGTAAAGAAGGGAATAATTGTGACTATGCCCATTCAATTGAAGATTTGAGATCCATTCCTGATTTAAAGAGGACTAAACTTTGTTATAAGTTATTAAAAGGAGAAAAATGCTTTAATAAAAAATGTAACTATGCTCATAACCAGGATGAATTAAAATCTGCGCAGAATTTATTTGCATATAAGTCTTCTATGTGTAAATTTGTCGCAAATAAAACCTGCTTAAATGGATCTACATGTCGTTTTGCACATAGTATTGATGAATTAAGAGTTCCTAGAATTCCGGAAATTCTGTTGGAAAAAAATAACACAGAACTAGGTGGAGACAACTATGTAACTACCTATGTAGACAACGGTATTATGAATGAGGCACTTGGTAGTGGGAACCGCTGCAAGGGAGGTGGTAGCAATAGGGGAACTAACAGGAGTGGAATTCGTAATGGTAACAGGGGCAGTAATCGCAATGGCAATCGAAATGGAAATGGTAGCAACATCACCGGATGTAGTATTGGCAGTGAAAGGGGCATTGGCAATGGCAATGGAACAGGGATAGAAAGCGGCAATGGGAACTTTTCCAGAAACTTTGACTCTCTTTTAAACGATTTCAACGCAATGCATGTGAAGAGCAACGAACAGGGTTATAAGAACAGAAGTACTAACGGAGACAGCAACCAACATGCATACGGAAATTTCGCAGTAAACCACAGAGACGAGAGAAAAAGAAAAGAAAAGAACAGAAATAGAAACAAGGAAAGACAACAGAAAATAAAGAACATTAGTTATGACCATTCTAGTGAGAAGAGCACTAATAAGGAAGGTGTAATGGCAAATAACAGTGTCGTAAGTTCTTCTAAAAAAGGTGAAAATGGAAGAAGTAAATCTTTCGATAGCAATACAACAATATCGTCAAGTTTGAATTGTGCAGAGGAAGATAAAACTAATAAAATGAACGAAGTGTGTGGAAGTATTACCTTTGAAAAGGTTGACATGAATCAGTGTTATGGAAAAACAGAGGAAAGCTTAAGCGAGGGTCTAGCTCATAAAGAAAACGTAAATGGAGCGTATAATAGGGATCACTGCAGTGGCGCCGGTGATTATGAGAAGTGCAAGGAGCAAAGTGACATATACTGTGCCACGCTAAATGGAGAACAAAATGATACGCAAAATGGCAAGAAGTGTGCCACTCGCACCGATGCAAAGCATGATGTTGGCAATAATAATAAGGCAAAAGCTATACATAAAAACAGAAGTCGGAAAAGAAATGGAACCAAGGGAAGCATTGAAGAAAAAAGCAAAAATAATTCTAACATCCTAGTTAACACAAATTGCGTTAATAATAATGAACATTATGCCAATGTTTCCGAAAATCAATATAGCTATATAGACCATGACTATGATTATGACTGTAACTATAACTACAACTATAATTATGGTTATGCAAACCCCTTGGTGTATAACAAAATGATGCAAATGAAGTTGAATGCATATAACCCTTACATGAATTATAAACAGGCAAATAATAATGTGGTAAAAAACGATACTATCTCTAATCCCTATTATCCATTTATGAAACAAAATGATCATGTTATGTACAATCATCAAAACAATATGTCTTATGTACTTCCACCAAATTATTACGCAAATTACTTATACTATTATACCAATCCGTGTAACTATACCCAATTTAACGTCCTTGAACAAACAAATAACGCTACTGCTGCTGCGGGTGTCAATTGTCAGGGTGACCTAAAAAAGGATGCTCCATTCGGGGAGGAAGCAGGCGAAGTGGGAGAAGAAGTTGGTGAAGAAGAAATTGGAGAGGACGAAATGGGAGAAGAATTTGGTGAAGAAGAAATTGAAGAGGACGAAGTGGGAGAAGAATTTGGTGAAGAAGAACTTGGAGAGGACGAGGTGGCAGAAGAAGATGAAGTGAGAGGAGACTACTCTGTGGACGTAGGCGAAGATGACGAAGTTTGCAGAGTGGAAGACGGGGAGAGGGAAAAAAAAAGCGTGCACGTGCGTAGACATGGGGAAGACGAAAAGGAACAAAATGAACACGATGAAACGACGAGTAATCGAAAAAATGTACTTAGTGATGAAACGAATTATGAAAGAATTCCTATGGACAATTACTTCGATTATGATGTTGTAGAATTAAAAAGGGAACAAGATTGTCGAGAGGAAAATAAAAATACGTGCATTAAAAACATCTCTCATAAAAACGCAAATGATAATATAAGGAAAGAAAATGGGTTGAATACAAACAAAGGTGAACAATTTGATGCAGAAAAAACACATCCGAAAAATGGGAACAGTCAAAGAAAGGAGAACAACAAACAACATAAAAAAAAAATATCAAAATTGGTTTCGTTGAACAATCAAAGAAAAAACTGTAGCAAAGGCTCACATGAGAATTACCACGAAAATGTTAACAACAAAAAGAGGGATAATGGAAACGTCCCCAATTCTGCCATTACGCAGAATTGCCCCATTGGACAGAACGGGCTACATTTAAAACATCAGATGAGCCCCTCGTCTGTATACAGTTACATCCACAACGCAACTAATGCACAAAACATGAACTGCGAAAAAAAATTTATGAACCCGTCAGCCAATCCCATGGACATGTACCTTAACAACCCATATTACATGAATCAGCTAGCTAATGAGCAAATGGTTTACAATTTAAATAATAGAAACTACGGTTATTATTATTGTCCCTATCTTCCCCCGCCCGCGTATAATGACGAAGTTTACCTGAATTAACATCTTCGTGAGAAACCGTATGAGATAGGTAGATTGATAAGTGGTCAGCTAGCTGGATAGATTGTGAAGTCAGACATTTTTCAGCCTCCCAGTTAAGCCCTTACTTGGGTGTATGCCTATGAATATCATACACGTATGCATGCTGATGAGAAGGGGAGAACGACCAGTAGAAATATGGGGAAGCACGAATAAACAAGTTAACATTGGTTATTAAATGTATATAATATGCTCACATATTACTACTTTCTCATAGTCATAATTAGGAAAATTGGGCATGGTACCTGAAAAAGTGTCACCTTGCTAATTTCTCTAATTTTTATAAATTATTTAGCTTTTATACGTATAAGGCACATATGACTTTTTTTTTTTTTTTTTTTTTGTTTTTTTTATTTTTGTTTTTTTTTTTTTTTTTTCATTTATCAGTTAAAAGAATATTTAAAAATTTCTTTTAAATATATCACTTATTATTCCTAATTGTGTCGCTAATTATGTAAAAGCCCTTTAGCCATGTGCAGTCCATCAGTGTGCACAAAAAATATGTACATATATTTGTATGCATATGTGCACATACAAACGAAGAAAGGGAATGTTTCTTTCCCTCTTCTCTCTCTTTGCAGTATAAAATTGTTTAAAAGAATAACTGAATCTTCTATATTTATACAAATATCCTTTGTAATGTTTTGAAAAAAAAAAAAAAAATATAAAACAGAAAAGTTCTTCATATTAGGAATGAATTAAAAAATAAGAATATATATTTTGTGAAAAATGAAAATTTAAAACAAATGTTATTATATCATAAACATGTGTATAATATGCCGTGGTATCTATACGTATACATAAGGGGTGTATAAATGTGACATGTTCCTTGTTCTGCAACATGTGTTCGTTTTGTGTACATGTGGGATGGATGTATATGCAATATGAGTGAAGAATCCACTGAACAAGTGCGTATGTATATAAATGTACTATTCCGTTTCGTGAATGCATAAATAACTAGCCATCTTATCGATCTTTTTTTTTTTTTTTAAGTAATTATCATTTTACTTTTAAATGGTGCAGAAAAAAAAAAAAAAAAATTTGTACACATCTGAGGTAAAAAAAAAAAAAAAAAAAGAATATACTGGGAAAGAAAAGGCATAAAATAAAAAAAAAATAATAATAATAAAATAAAATAGTGGTAAAGTATTCCTCCTTATTTTGTGTGTATGTGTGTGTGTTTTTTTTTTGTTTTTTTTTTTTTATTTCATATCATCACGGGGCAAAAAATGTATAAATATATTCTCTTATACACATATTAATAATCCGTGCATGTATGCATCAACCATACTGGGAACAACTTTGTGCGTTTTCATTTTTGGTGTTATTTAATAATTAAAATCCGAAGTGTGTTCTTACACGTCTCGTTCCTTATGTATATCTAGGGGTTGTGTCCAGTTTCCTACTGGTCATATTTTCCATTTTTCTGTGCCCCACAAAAATTAGGAACGGCCTATAGGTGTCATTATATGTGGCTTCTCGTACTCCCCACCTCTTTTTTTTTTTCTAATACAAATCTTTTTTGGATACAATACTTCTAATTTTATTGTGTATTTTTTTATTGGATTTTTCAAAATAGAAAAAGTTGGCTACATTTTTTGGTACTTTATTTTGAAGAAGATCACATAATTTTTTATCTACAAGAGCATAATTTTTTTCAATAAATTTAAAATAAATATAACCTGCTCCTTGAAATGCGTCACTATATAACCAAAAAAAAAACATCAATTTTATTTCGGAATAAAATGGTATGTAATTCATAATGTGAATTAATATTATGGCTTCAAGATAGGAGTATAATGAATATATAATCCAGTACGTTAAAAAATGTATATACTGAACAAATTCTTCATTTGCCTTATCTTTTTTTTGTAATAATAAATTATACGTTTTAACTGCTGGACATATTACCGATACTATCAAATTTATCAATTGCATAATCTTATTTGGAAATAAATGTAACCCCATTTTTGCTTATAAATATACTTAATTTATTGATTCTTAAAAAAAATATAACAGTGACAATGATAATAATGACAATGATAATGACAACGATAATGACAATGATAATGATAAAAAAAAAAAAAAAAAACTTTAATTTCTGCTTTGAAAATGCGGCTACTAGGTTTACGTATTAACAGATGTGATACTCTCTCAAGGTTACTTTCAAATCTGTAGCGAAAAAACAAAAAATAAAAACAATGCGTAAGAAGGCGACGGGGAATGATACAGAGAAAGTAACAAAGCGTTAACGAACATAACGAACCCAAAATGGGGAATCACGAAAAATAGCGTTTTGCTAAGTGGTGTAAAACGGTCAAAATGTTTAATCGAAGAGATGTGTGACAAGATGTGTTGCGAGATGTACGGTTGGTCGCACTGAGAGAGATAAGAACACAGTATGCTATTTGATTGTGCGCACGAAAATAGAATAATATCATAACGCGTGTTTATACGATTTATGCATTTAGCACGTGTAAACACATGACAAGGACGGAATGGGGAAACTAAAAAGCGGATAAGGGGTATCATCCATTATTAATAACAATGGTACATGACTTAAAAATTGCTGATTTGGCACACATTTACGCAAATGGGAAATGTTTGCTTCTACGTCATAAACTGAATGTACATGTTTACGACTCATACTACATTCATTCATGCCAGCACACATACATGTGATGCATACATGTAATACATACATGTGATACATACATGTGATACATACATGTGATACATACACGTGATACATACATGTGATACATACATGTGATACATACATGTGATACATACATGTGATACATACATGTGATACATACATGTGATACATACATATGATACATACATATAATGTGCATATATACGTACACATGTACCCTCTCCATGACATTGTAATAATAAAGTATCATTCACTCATACTTTTTCTGCTTCACTGGAAACTATGACACATGTGCATATACGTACTCAATGAGGCATGTACATACATACGTATATGGGGTGACTTCGAAGCTTACCTTGAAAAATCTAATGACACATGAATAGAGGTAGTTTTAAAATTTTCTGTTCTTTTGGATGTTCAAATAACTGCATATTTCCCTTTCAAACATGTTAAAAATAATTTTTTAAAAAATATTTTTATACTATTGTTATGCTATTTTTATATACTATTTTAATATTATTTTAATACTATTTTAAAAAAAAAAAAATTTAGTTTTTCACAAAGGTGTTAATATTGTGTTAATTGTGCTATTTGTGCTACGTAATATCACTCGTTTGTGTTATCGCTCATTTGTGCTTCTCTCTCTTCGCTTTCTTTATGGTATTTTCTTAAATATATATAATCATATATATATATATATATATATATATATATATATTTTTTCCTCAGACGTATTTTTTTTTTTTTTTTTTTTTTGTTACTGAAACGTTTCATTATAATTTTATAATTTATACGTAAATATTACTTTTTCATTTTCTACTATGAAAAAAAAAGGGGGGAAAAATTAACAGTTCCTTATTTTTTTTTTTTTTTTTCTTAAGCTGGAGATTTTTTTGTAATTTTTTTAAAATAAAATAGCCGATAAACAAAATAATATTTTTTGATTAATTTAAAATTTTTTTTTAAATTGGTGAATACAATTGCAGTACTTAAATGTATATATATGTGCACATATGCTACACTTGGATGTATGCGCATGTGAACATACATATATATGTATATATATATATATATATTATGTATGCATGTGCATATATCTGTATACATATGAATATTGCTTCGTTAGTACAACCTTTTCTAAGGCAATTTCTTTAAAATATTTTTTATTTCTAATTACCATGGATAATTCATTTTATTTTATTTTGTTTCCTTTTTCTTCCTGCCCTTGTTTTGTGTAATCATTCGAGTAACAGGACAGTGGGTAAAGTTTTTTCTAAATTCCATTTTTCAAATGAGGTAAGTATACGCATACAAAACTGCACAATTAAAAAAGGCAGTAGGTGTTACTATTTTTTTTTTTTTTTTCTTTTTTTCATTCCCGCATTTTAAGCATAAAAAAAAATCATTTTCAAAATGTTATTAAGAATTTGTAATAGTAAAGTTGGTTAGTTGTTCATGTATATTTTTTCTTTATTAAAGAATGGTGAAAAAAATAAAAGTGTAATTACGTTTTCTTGTGAAAATTCCGAAACTGCTTTACTACCTTTTTGTGAAAGGAACATGTCATGCAAACTTACCAATGGAAGAAAACAAAATTGATAAAAATAAAATATACGTAGGTATATATATACGCCCTACGATATATACACATTTCTTAGGTGAGTATGTGTATGGCACTACAGCATGTTTAGTATAAAATATGCATTACGCATCCAATTTTTTGTATATATTTTTACGCTATATGTTTAAGGAGAGAAATACATTTAATCTGACCAGTTCATTTGTTAAATATTACACTCACGTTGAAGTTATTAAAATAAAAAGTCAACGTTTTTTTAATGTAAAAAAGAAGAGGAAAAAAGAGAAGGAATACATAATAACACGGCTGGATTAATGGAAGTGCGTTTTTTTTTTTTTTTTTTTTTTTTTGGTTCCCCATACAGACATGTGATAAGTTTTGCTATGTTGTTAAATGCATGAGAAACCGGAGAAACCACTAAATTGGCTTACCTACCTCCATTTGAAATTATGAAATACGTTAAAATGTTATACTCGGTGGATATGGAAAAGGAAAAATGTATAACTGAAAAATGGGGAAACAAGTTTATAAAGGCTATTTCTTAAGCAACACTGCATTATTCCACTCAGTCGCTGATTGCAGCATTTTTGTATGTATATTGCTAGTTTTGTTTTCGCATCACCTATGCTTTTTCTCCCCATTTTTCTGTTCATATTCGGACTTGAAAACTACACACATTTCAGTGATGTGCAGAATTCCAAACAGAGTACAGCAAATTCAAATTGCGTTCAAGTGTGTACATGGAAGGAGTTTCTGTTGCACGTGCATATATATAGGCCTTATATGCATGTATTCGTTATATTTTTATTCATAAATGATTAAACGCAATAAACTTGTGCTTATATACCGGAAACAACTAGTTACCCCTCAACTCTCTAAGTACATGGGAATAAGCATTTTTTTTCGGGGGTGGGGGGGATACTTTATTTCTCTATAACTTGAAACGTTTCCCAATTATTTTATAGCATTTTAAAAAAAAAAAAATTTTTTTTTTTTTTTCTAGCGTTTTTGATTTTATAAATCTTTAGCTTAATGCACTTCATAAGATGGCGAATATTTTTTTAGTTCAAAATTAAAAGCTATGTTCAGTTTTCCATCGACAACGTTGTTTGTTTTACCTTGATAATATTTAATTCTGATAGCTAGCAAGTTACAATTTAACTGGTTATTTTGTAGCTTCCAAAACGGGAATGCGTCTGTGTGTGTCTCATATATAATGCCATGTTGCTCAGAGTGCATATTTATCACACATATCAAACGTGACATATCCAGACATGCATATGGAACATTCTCGGGGGATATTGTACAATGTGAAATTGGAAAAAATACATATATATTAGAAGGCATTAATATATGTATACACATGAAAGTATACGTTCGCGAGTATATATTTACGCACGAACATACAGAGCAGACAGCATAGCAGAACCGTTGCATTATCGCCTACTTAAAATTTTATAACCATGGATGACCCCTCTTTCTTACAATTAATTTATTGAAAACTTTCCATTGCATTTTTTCATTTAATTTTTTATTCATGTCCCAATTTATGGTGGAAAGATTAAGTACATCTCTCACCCTTTTTCTCACCAACTACGCACGAAAATTTGTCCAAACATGCATGCGCATACAAGTACACACATATATATACATGTATATGGACATCAAAATACGTATGTGCATGTAACGAAAGGCACATTTTTATATGCTTTCAAGAGTAAACAAGTAACTAATTTTTTTACACTTACTGAACATAAGGATCATATTCACAATAACATAATCAGTCAACATATTTGTAACACAAAATTCGTAACTGACTCATTTTTATGGTTAAGAAGCGCAAATTTTTCTCACTTTTTTTTTTTTTTCTTTTTTCGCTTTATGGCCTTCTTCAATTTTGGATGCATTCATTTAATTTCCGCCACGTGGAACGGGGAAAAGGAAAATATTTTTATAATTCTGCGCTAAGGTGATGGATGATTGTGACTTTTAATCGAATTATTCGATTTTGATCTTATTCCAATTTTACACATTTATTTTTTTTTTTAAAGCTCTACATTTAAAAATAGAGATGTCATCTCTAATACCTTAGCTGCTAGTTTGAAGTAAAGAAAAATTTGCTCATATTTATAGTTTCCAAAATTTTGTTTTTAATTTTAAAATTAAAAAAAATATAAATAATTATGAATATATGCTCTTTTTACGTTGCTTTTTATGCTAAAAATTGCATATTTACATTTATGCTCATGTAAGATGTGGGTTATTGACTGTCCTTTTCTGCAATCCACATATTTCTTTCTCCATATGCACATAAAAATAAGGTAAAATAAACTAATGGTATATTTCTACTAGGAATGTACTATATGTATAAATTTACCAGTTTTTAGCTAGCACTTCGGAAGTTACCGCAACATGGTATTTTCTTCATGAAGTAGTGTGTGCTATATGGCATAACTTTCCATATACATGTTACTCGGAAGAAAAGAAGGAAGAAGCACTCAAAAGCACTAGTAAGTACGAAATCTTAGTAAAATAAACTTCTACGGAAAGTATATTTTCTATTTCTTGGAAAATGAAGCGTTATTAAACATGGTATGTTGTATAATGCACTAAAAAAAAATAATAATAAAATAAAATAAAATAAAATAAAATAACGTTAGGTCCTGTTAAACATAAAGGCATAATACAACACTGCTTTTTACTTTATCATATCGTCCCTTTTCCGTAGAGCATATAATCATGCATTTTTAAGTGAGCATAGTTGGATGTATACATTTATGTTTATACATAAATAAACATCTGTGTTCAAACATTTTTTTATAACTAAGAAGTTACTTCAGTTTGGCAATTTTTGACGTATTGACAAAAAAAATAATAAAATAAAATCTACTTTTAAAATAAGAATTTAAAAAAAAATTATTAACACGGAAAAGTAAAGAAATTTTTTTTTTCTCTTTTTATGACACTATTTTAACGGGCTTATTCGTATACCCTACCCCTAGGTCACCCCATTAATATTTTGGAAAAACGTGCCTTAAAAAAAAACGAAGAAATGTGATATAACAGTAATTACTGCAACTTAATTTTGTATATTTTAAAATCATCATTAGGTAGTATGCAGTAATGTATATATACATATATATATATATATATATATATATATATATATATATATATATATGTATAAGCAGCACCGCACGATGTAATATGAATGTTTGCAATGATAAAATACCGCAAATTTTGTTTTGTAACCCCTAGTCGTATTAAGGGGAAAGCACGCATAAAATTACTATATTAATTTTACTACATGTAAAAAGTTCATTATTTATTTACGTACACGTCAGATTATTATATGCATGAACACTGATAAACGCACTCACAGATATACGTGCGCAGGGGGTATGCGTATATACATACAGATTATAATACGTATTTAAAGATATATTTAAGTGCTCTTTTGCATATGTATGTAGTACTGATCGAGTGTAAACAAAAAAATTTTTAGTGGAAAGGAATTAGCTTTTTGGCGTCCCCATTTTTTGATTTTATCAATTTTTTTATTTAAAAAATTTCCAAAACGTTTATAAAAACATATGTATATAAAAAAATAAAGAACAAAAACAAAAAAATAAAAGATAAAAGCGAACATATGATAGATAAGCTAATTTAAGAAACTTTCGCGTGCCGTTATAGTAGTAAAAAATACCACTTAACATTAAAAAAGTTACCCCTTAAAACGGGAAAGAAAAGAAAATTCATACCTTTTAACAGGGAACAAAAGGAAACGGAAAACTTTAATCCATACACAAATATACAGTACCCATCTTTATTTAAATAAATAAGGTAAATACAAAACCATTCCTGAAAAATATAACATACTATTGCATATACGCATATAAATTACGTACATGTATATATGTATATGTATATATATATATATATATATGCTTATATTTACGTAAATAATAACGCTGAAATTAACTGCACTGATTATGTTAAAAGAACATCCGTATAACGTTAATTCCTCACAACAACTTACATTTTTAACTGTTTATGCGAATGGTTATTACCGTAAATGCATTTGCAGTTGCAAGTACCTATATATATGTAATTAAAAAGCAAAAAATTAACTTACATTTTATGCACAAAATAGAAATTTTTATCCTATAAAGTGTAGTGGTATATATATATGTACATACATATATATATATATTTTCCTTTTTGCAACATTTAAGTTACGTGTTGAATTGTGACTTATGGAACGATAATTACATCGTGAGAAGACCGTTTACGCACATGCATTTGTGCGTGCATATACAATTTTGCACGCTCAGTTAAGCACATAGAGACTGTTTTCTTTTCAAGCGTAGGTGTAACAATGGGTCGTATGTACGGTAAAGGTAAGGGTATATCAAGTTCAACAATCCCATACAAAAGGAAACAACCAAGTTGGTTAAAACAGAAACCATCGGAAATTGAAGATGCCATAATTAAATTAGCCAAGAAAGGACAAACTCCATCTCAAATAGGTGCAACCTTAAGAGATAATTATGGAATTCCACAAGTGAAGGCCGTTACGGGGAATAAAATTTTGAGAATATTAAGAGCACATGGTGTCGCTACGACAATTCCAGAGGATTTATATTTTTTAATTAAAAAGGCTGTATCAATGAGAAAACATCTTGAAAAAAACAAAAAAGATAAAGATTGTAAATTCAGACTTATTTTAACCGAATCAAAAATTCATAGAATATCCAGATATTATAAAAGAAAAAAATTGTTACCATCTAACTGGAAGTATCAATCCAGTACAGCTAGCGCACTTATTGCTTAGATGTAAGTGAATACAAGTGATTAAGTGCATTTGACCGTGTGTATTGCACTTATGTACGCATATATGTTTATATGCATATACATAGGGTATATGTATGTATATATAGGTATATGTATGTATATATAGGTATATGTATGTATATATAGGTATATGTATGTATATATAGGTATATTATGTTTATAGGTATATGTATATATTATAGGTATATGAATGTATATAGGCATACTATGTACATAGGTATATTATGTATATGGGTATATTATGTATGTAGGTATGTTATGTATGTAGATATATAGTGTATATAGGTATATAGTGTATCTATGTGTGTATGCCTGTATTGATGCATTGAGCTGCAGTATGCCAAGTTTCACCTTTTATTTTTAATGTGTATTTAAAACCTTATTAAAACTTCTGTATAAATTTTCAAGAATATAAAAAAATTTATGTTTTCCCGCTATCCGCATAAAACAAAATAGCCAGACAAGGGGGGAAATGTAGAACGCAAATCTGTGTAATAATCAGTGTTTTTATGCCTATGCTATTCGTTTGCGTATACCATATGTATGCAAATGTGTACATATACCGGGCATCTTTGTATGCATGAATAGGCGTCTGTTGGCACAAGTAAAATCAAAAACGAATTTTAATGTTAAGGTGTGCATATCAAAGGAAAGGTATACAGCAAAGGAAAAAAAGGAGAACGAAAAAATGCACATTTAACATATTTGTAGGAAGCATGACCCGTACTGTAAGGTGTATTACGATGGTATAGTTACGTAGGTGTAGTATAGTAGCTATATATTATGTGGATTATTAAAAGTAGGGGAAAAAAAAAAAAAAGTATCCAATGTTGTTTCGTTCGAGCTAACTATTTTTTGCAATTTGTATAACGTCTTCATCAGCTAGTTTGTGATCTAAATTAAAAAAAAAAAAAATAATAATAATAATAAAATAGGAACATGTCATGGGAAATTTTGAAAATATAAAAGGATTAACTTGAAGGTAAATATGTGCATACATATATTCATGTCCACATTTAACATACGTAAGTCAACGCGCTGTGGATTGTGTTTCGTGCTTCTTCCCCAAACTAGAGCAAATTTAAAATCTTTAATCATGTCCTATAAGGAAAATAGTCATTTATATATCAAATGTTGGTGTTAGGTTAAACAAAAAGAACACAATAAGCTTCGTGATAATTTTCATCATTCTTAGGATTACCTTATGTATTTGGTTAAGCACAGCTTCTACATTTTGGCTTCCTAAAGAAACGGAAATTCGATGAAATTTTCCATGTGTTAAAAAAATTTTAAAAAAACAGAAAAGCGCACCATGTTTACAAGCTAACAATATTTGTGCATGTATTTCCATATAAAAAAAAAAAAAAAAAAAAAAAGAAGAAGACGTGCAAAAATGGTGCAGTTTTCCGATCTTGTTTATTATTATTTCCCCTTTTTGTTTTGTTTTTTAATTTTTTCCCATTTTCTTTTTTACCCCTTTGCCTTGTTAACGTAATAGGATTAGTAAAATCGGGTTTTTCCTTGCGAACTTTTGTATATACCCGAATAATTTCTAATTTTTGAAATATGTATTCCTTCAGGATGTCCAAATTCCACGATTTGCTACTACTTATAACAACGCTGTTTTCTCTACAGTGAAAAATGTGGAACGTATGCAGGGTGCATAAATAACAGGATAAATTGTGCATACGCCTTATATGTCATCTTTACATAAGAAATACGATTCAATATTTCACGCATATATACATATATATGTGTATATATATGTGGGAGCGCGCATACGCTGAAGAAAGTTTTCCACTGTACCCTGATGCTATCGCGTTAATCTCTTCGAGAGGTAGCATATCTATTTTGTTATAGACATAAATGCACTTTATGTACTTTCTGTTCCCTTCTATAACGTCTATGAGGTCATCTACCTGTTATTAAAAATGGAAAATAAAATCGCAAATGTCACGGAATGTCTAAAACGATGAAGGTTCCTACATTACAGGCATACACTTACAGTGGCATCTTCATTGAATAACAAGTTGCAGTTGTGAATTTTGTACTGATGAAGTATGCTCATTATAAGTTTGTTATCCATCTGAGGGGAAAATACAATAGAAAAAAAAGGGATACACATGGAAAGTTAGTTTTTACATTGGAGTAATCTCCTCAATGTTTTTTATATTTATAATTCGTTTTTGGTTTTTAAATATAAAAAAAAAAAAAAAAAAAAATGATTAAAAAACAGTTACCTTGGTTAAAGGCACCGTACTATTTATAACAACACCACCTACTTTCTTCCTCGTTAATGTAATCTGCAAAAAGTTATATAAAACAATAAACAGTTAATTTTTCACAAAAATAGGGGAATATTGTAGTAAATCAGACAACAATTATATAATTATGTTTTAACTTCTTTTTGTGTTTACCCTTTGAGGTTCCTGATTTATTCTTATTCCAACTGATTTCAATTCGCTAAAAAAGTTATTTTTTTTTTTAATTCATAATTACGTATATATTATGCAAAGGATTATGGTAATAATATAAAAAAAAAAAAAAAATTACTTTTCCAATTTTAACTTTTGGCTATTGTCCCTAGTTGCGTCTAATATCATCATTATCATATCACACGATTTTGCCACTGCAATTACCTGTTAAAAGGGGGAAATACAGAACAACATAGATACAGTTATGTATAAGCATACAACATTTTTCCTATCCATTTTGGTTATTTTCTCTTAGGCGTTTCCTCCTTTTCGTACTTGTCTTCCCCTTCCACGTCCTTCTGCAGCGCCCTGAATAATCCCCGGCAAGTCAAGTAACTGGATTTTTGCGTCCTTATAACTTATTATTCCTGCACAGAAATGGGAACATCAATGAGGTAGCGCCGGTGAGGCAGCGGTGAGGCAGCGGTGAGGCAGCGATGAAGCAGCGATGAAGCAGCTGTGGTGCAATTACGCTATTGCGGTGGCAATAGTGCGGCAGAAGAATGGAGAAGACGAGGTTTGCACGAGGAAAGGCAAATAAAATGGTGCATAGGTGGGCGGTAAACTAGGAGGCGTATTAATATACACGACTATAAGAAGTATTATGTTTTTTTTATTATATATATATATACATGTACATACACATGCGCATATACATATACATGTGCGAATTTTACCCGGTTTACAAGTTAAAGTGGTAAATTCATAGTCCGCTATTTCCGATGACGTACTAGTAATTTTTGATAAAAGAGTCGACTTTCCGACGGATGGAAACCCGATCAAGCATATTCTGGCGTCACCTTGCCTAAAAACGAAAATATGTATGTTGTGAATTCTGCATGCATAATTTCCTTCTCTTTTTTAAAGTTTTTTCCCTATTAATTTTAACCTTTGTACGTCGAAACCATCCCCTTTCTTTCCCCCTTTAGGAGCTTCTAGCAGTTGGGATCTATCATAAACAAGTTAAAAAGAGAATGTAAATTACTTCAATTGTGTTGCATATACATGTAGAGTGGTGGGTGTACATGTGTGTGGCGTAATCAGTTGAGATTGGGGTGTGTGTTTAAGGGATGAATAATTAAGGATAGGGTTACGTTACAGTGATGTGGTGAAATATGTGCATTACCTGTACTTTGCTAGTTTGGCTTTTAATTGACCCAAATGATACTGAGGAAAAAACAAAACAATATGAAATATACGTTAATGTAAACATCCCAGACGGAAATTGGAAGGTAACAAAAAATGGATGGTACACATGTTAATTACTTCTGTTGCTTTGTTTTTTTGGGTCCTGGCCATCTCGGCCTCTATCTCTTTTATTTTCTAAAAATGAAATAAAAAATTTGTATAACGTATGAGGAATCATAGAAAATTAATACAATGCTGTAGCTCATGTATCTACTCGTAATTACCTCTAAAACTCCCATTTTGTCAGAACAGAAGTATAGTTATTGTTAAAAATGTAAAACAATATATTTTCTTCGTAAAATGTAATGTATATTATAATATATCACAATGCGGGGAATATTTACGCGGAGATTGTTCAAGTTCTTTTTGAATTTTATGGAGGGTAAAAATTAAAAAAAAATCCTGGCACGGGATTTTGTTGTGTTCAATCGCGCAGTCGTTCAACCGCGCAGTCGTTCAACCCGCTCAAACGATCAGCTGGTTCAACACAAATGTCTCATCAGAAAGGACGTTGCAACGTTTTAGAAACATAATTGCTCACCTTAAACGGCACGATTTTCTTTTTTACTATTTAGCAAAATGCTTGCTTTTCAAAAATAACGTTAATATGCATTTTAAAAAAAAAAAAAAAAAAAAAAAAAAACTTTTATCTTCATATAAAAGTAACTTTTTTAAATTAAAAATGAGGTCAAAATTTGGAAAGTTCAAACTGTTGTATTAAAGCGAAGAATGAATGGATGACACATGCTAAGGTGGTAAAAGATACATACGGCGAAAATAAAAGGCAAAAAAACATAACGCGACCCCACAAAGTCGCTTGCGCGCTTACGCAATATGAATGGAAAAACGAGAAAATACACAGAACAATAACATTTTTATCACAAAAACTTTAAACGCATGGGTGGGTTTTCCCCGTGAAATGAATGTGGTTCACGTGGGAGGACGAGCAAATTAGAAAAGGATATAACTTTTTAAAAATTCCTCGTGTGAATCCGTATTATGGACTGCACTCTTTCCATACTCTAATAATGAACGAGGCTGGGAGTGTAAAACACACACATTTATGCACATGTTCTATAGTTTTGTAAGAATATATACACATGGAAGAAACGTCTATAATACCCCTTAGGTAGTAGGGGTAATATACCAATGGGGTCCCCCCCTTTTTAAAAATGCACTCCTTCTCCCAGATATACCTTAACGTGAAAAAGGCAAATAATAACACTTTTTCGTGTACCTTAGACATACATGTGTTGTGCAAAATTGTGTGCACAGCACGAATGTTTGTTTTCCATACATGTGCATGGACTAGGAGGAAAGGTGTTCACATGTGCATAACCTTAACTCGTATGTAGTGCTAAAAAACTGCCAAATTATTCTTTCTGTAACGTTAAATGGAGTGATACTTCGAATTAGTTCACGGATGCGTAGTCTTATCCCTCCACGGCATGCCGAGTTATGACACTGAACCATTGCTTGGAGACTAACTCAATCTCGTCATCCGGGTGATCATTTAATTCTGAGAAAATCTGATATAGATCCTTTAGAGAGAATAATAATTCCTTATAGCCAATCGTTTCGTAAACATATTTTAATGTCAGTAAGATGGACATTGTTACATTGCCACTACTGTTATTGTTATCATTTTTAAGAGACAATCTCATGGTCATAATTTGTATTTTTTCAGGATCGTTCAAGTAAAGATAATATAGCTCAAGTAAAATTAATTTAAGGATATCGAATAGGAGGATAGAAATTCGTTTCATATTAACATTTTCACTATTTCGAATGACATCTTCGTTAACACCTATGAAATCATCATTTACATGTATTCGCGGTAAATGGGCAAAGAAAACATAACAGTTTATGACATGATCCAGACATGTTTGATAAAAAATAGGGGTAATATTTTTTTGGTTTTTTTTCTCATTTTTTAAAATTTCATATAAACAAAGTAATACACAATAACCCAAATCAAACCAGTACCATTTGGTTTTCAAATTAATTTTATTCCTTCTCCGTATGTCCTTTTGTCTATCAATAGGATGTACGTAATTGTTATATTCCTTATCCATATCGTTAACTTCATAATCGCTGTTTATTTCTTTTTCATGAGATTCTACTACATCTAAAACGGTAGATGCGTTTCGTTTTCTTCTATTACTTACAAGCATTTCATAATTTTTTTGACAGGATATTAAAGATAATTGAATATTTTTCAACAGATCAAATAGGTATTTGTTCTTGTCCTTTAAAACTAAGCCGAAACACTGATATAGTCTGTAAAAATAGAGGAAATATATCCTTTTTTCATACACTGTTTTATGGTTATTCAAAACATCAGCTGAATAAGATTCGAAGATTTTATTTTCAAAACAGAGAATAAGTTTGTCAAATAAGTTTCCCAAGGAAGAAAGTTTCATTTTGGTTGATGTATACACCAATGCAGTTACCACATTTTGTTCTTCCACTCTTAAATCAACTTGTAATTTGTTCTCCTTCTGTCTTCTATCACTAACTTTTAAAGAACTGTAATTAATATAGTACGTACAGAAATGTTCGATATTCATAAAAATAATATTCATATTGTGCTTCTCATAGAGTAATGATATGTACTTGCGACAATTATTGAGATAGGTTCTAATTAGTGAAAATACTAAAGTCAATTCCAAACTGTTGAGTTGTTCACTGTTGTTTTCACCTTCGTTGAGCAAACTTTGAAAAACAATCAAATGTTGGTAAAAAAAAAGTGCATTATTAAGAATGACTGATTCGTGATAACCGTACAACTTGGATGTATCGTCAAAATTGTTGTACCAACTCTTGTAATACTTCACTAAATATTCCATACACATTTTAACATTATTATTTGAAAAAATAAAAAATAAATGATATATATGTAATCTTTTTAATGGATTTCCTATAACATTAATAATTTGTGTCATTTTTTTTTCTTTCGGTAAATTGTAAAAATTGTTTTTAAGGACATTCTTTTCATTTACCAAGATGTATTTAGTATTACTTAAGAGTAGGAAACGAAAAAGTTCCATAAGTTGTTTTTTTGTCACTATAGGGATGTTTACAAATAGAGAATATATACATTTTAAGATGGTATTCAAGTAATAGTTATCTAAGAAAAATATTTTCTTAAAATCTTTCAATCTGTTTATACGTTTTATATTCTCAATTTCGTGTTCACTCCACTTCTCTGTATTGTTATTCATATTTTGTATTCCCTCTACGTTATTCATAATTTTATTATAATCAAAACTGAAGTTTGATTGTGCAGAATCCACATCTGACAATTGTAAAGCATCCTCATCATGGAAAATATTTTTATAAAAAGTTTTATTATCCATTTTTTTTACATTCAGTATTCCCATGTGTTTACTATAATTTTTGCACTCTTCGTATATCATGTTCATCTCTGTATACATAGTTTTCTTTTTCTTCTTTTTTTCATCCTTTCTACTGTGTACCATGTCCTTTACAGAATTTCCTTCCTCTTCCCTACCATGTTTCGTATGGGGGTAAACTTTATCGGTGCAGTTAGTCATGTAACCATTACGTATCTCTCCTTCTTCCTCTCCTTTATCATTGTCAATGAGTCTTTCTCCATGAATACTGAATATCTCAGCAACAGAATGACAATTATTTTCAGGGTCGCAAAATGTCCTTCCTTTTTTTTTTTCCTTAACAAGTTCATAATATTTATCGAAGAATTTCCTTAATATTTCGTTTATTCTTGATACGATTAAAATTTTCATTGAATCGTCTAATGTTATTTTGAACATAACTTTGTTGAAAATGTTGAGCACATATATTTCGTTAAAGGGTGAAACCATACTTTCATTTTTGCTATAAAATATATACATTATCGCATCAAATATGTACTTCACATCTACAGTACTATTTAATTTCTTTCTAACGAATATAACAATTTCTTTAAACATACTTGCTGAACTACTATAACTAATGTGCAAAATCTTTTCTAGGAGAAATCGGTAAAAATTACAGAGATTCTTTTCCATGATACTACTTGCCTGGTAATTCGATCGATAATCTACACTATCTTTCAACAAATCACTAAAGGTGTCATAAAAATCGTGGATATCCTCTACATCTGCGGAAGCACTTCTTCCACTTTGGGTACCTTTACCTTCCTCTTGTTGTATCCCCTTAAGTTTCAAATATTGCTTGTATCCTTCGTTGAATGTTATATGCTCCTTAAGCGTGTTCAGGTGTAGCAAAAAATTGTGTAAAAAGATATTCTCAAAATAATGCTTACTTTTGCGCATATTATGGGTATATGTCTCTCCATTTAGTATACTTTGTCCCTCCTTATTCAACTCTCCCATTTTGAAATTGTTCAGAATATACGAAAGAATAAACGTGTCTGTATTTTTGAAGGCAAATTTCTTAAATAACAAATGAAGCTTTCGATTAATTACCTTATCCCGTGCAAAACAGAAACAAAGAATAAAATTCTGAAGGGTTGAAAAATATATGAAATAGGAAATTCTCTTCATACTACTATTGCCTACACTGCTCACCATAGAAATTAGGGATATTATTTTAAGGCACAAGTTCTCTTTATTCTTCACCTTCTTTAGATGGGGCTTCACGTACCTCAGTTTCGATTCCACATATTCGGGGTAAACCACATGTCCTCCTTCGCGAACGCCTCTTTCGCTTACCGCGGCTTTCGTGACTTTCGTCACTTCCACGACGTCTGCCTCTTTCACTACATCTGGCACTTCCACCACATCTGGAACTTCCACCACATCTGGAGCTTCCACCACATCTGGAACTTCCACCACATCTGGAACTTCCACCACATCTGGAACTTCCACCACATCTGGAACTTCCACTACATCTGGCACTTCCTTCCCTTTGTCCAGGTCATCCTCCAACCTATCCTTAGCGTAGTTGCAAGGGCACATGTATAGTGCTAGCAGAAGAAGCAGCTCGTTGTTTATGTAATAATCGATGTCACTAAAAAAATGCACCCACAGAATATCTGTTATATAGGTTTTGCATGCGTGTAACTTTTCCAGTTTTATTTTTATAATGAAATTGACTAGGCATATCGATATAACATACGCACTAAATTTTTTCTTAAAGAGGAAGATCATATTGTTAGTAAGGACTGTGAAATTTTCTAATGGTATATCGTTCTTAAACATTTTGTTAACACATGCACATATGAATGCAAATATGTGCAAGTGATTCTGTCGTGTGTCACACTCCCCGTACGTTCCATTGTCGTTCTCCGTTTCTAAGCCACTTCGGCGAATACATGCCTTTGCTGAAGAGCTTTCTTGCACAACAGAGGTAGTTTCTCCTTCGCAAAAGGAAAGAACGTCGTCCCCATGAAACATCTTCCTTTTTTTCTTTAAACAGCTTACATCATCGTCATGTTCACTTTGGATATTCATTTTGTTGCATTCTCTCTTCCTACCATCGCGTATAACATTCGAAACATTTTCAACTGGGATATTGGTCTCTGTTATACGCTTTCCCCTCTTCTTTTGCGAAATTGTAAAGAGCGCAATTTTTTTCTTTATGAGCTTATCCAAAATACGAGCCAAAGGATTCAAATACGATGATATGTTTTCAAAAAAGCAGAATACATTCTTTGAAAAAAATGTGAAAACATCGGAGAGAAAATTATTTTTCTTAATAGCAAAATGGTGAGTTATAAGCTCTGGTATATCATACATAAGTCCACATATATTTGTTATATATTTTATCAATTTCAAAAAAATGGTGTTGTTTATTTTAAGATAAGTTGTAATCTTCTTAAAAATTCTTATGTGACTCTTCACAAATTCTATTTGCATACAAAGATCGTCGTTATGTGTACCTGGTTTGTCACTTATCTCACTGTTAACATTGTATCCTCCTTCTGAAAGAACAAGGAGAACCTTCACAAGGTTTATCCCCGTTATAGAAAATTTCTTTTTCTTAACCATACGCCTTTCCATAAATAGTAGAATCTTATTTTTCTCCTTTGTACATCTAACATTTTTACACATTAACAATATGGAATTATAATCTTTGTAACTGTTCTTCCAAAATAGTCTTTTAAATAACCTTGTATTGGCTAAGTCTAATTTTTCTAAATGTGAACGTATATCTTTCGTAAAAAGAGAACTCGTGGTAAAATTTTTAATGCACAGCATTTGTACAATTAGTTTAGGATCATCATTATACATAACAAACGTAATTACCGATTCGCATATTGATTTTATTTCTTTCTTCTTATCAAAATAATAATTTGCAAACAAATTTTCATAATATTTAAAAAAACCTTTCAAATTTAAAAAAAACATTTTTTCTTCTTCTTCTATACTATTTCCATTTAAAATAGTTCTATAATTAACTCGTTTAATTTTTTTATATGTCATCTCATCTTCTTCAAATGCTTTGCGTAGACTAAAATTTTGTGCATTTATCTTTTTCAGTGATTTCTCATTGATATATTTTTTCGAGTTATTATTTTTCTCTTTCTCTCTGGTATCATCTTTTCTCATTTCACATTCACTATCTTTATTATCTACAATTTTATCCTCAAATATGTTTTTATTATCCTGGCAAGGCAATGTAGCATTTTTATTTATCCCTTTTTTGTTCTCACAAGAATGCCATCCCATTTCCAAAACATTTACATAGTAGTCAACCAAATGTAAGAAAAGGTATGCTTGATGATAGTCCATTTCGCCTTTATATTTAAGAGTAAACAATATTTTATATATGTGCGTAATTTTGTATGGATAAAAATTCTCTGTCATAATTCTTCTCATAAAAATACGTACCAAGTTTGGTTTCAAAAATTCTCGAATTATACAATTTTTAAATAAGCAGTTATCAAACTTTGATAATAATATATGGAAAAAATGTTTACTTAAATATGCAAAGGTAAACAAATAATATTTTACGACTTCATAATTAAAAAAATCTTCTCTAAATGACACTTGCATATATGTCAGAAAGAAGCAATTAATAGTGTATTCGTCGAATTCTTTTGGGGACAAACTTGCTTCTTCTCTCTCATTGTTGACTGCCCTCAGATTGTAACTGTGCTGCCCAAGTTCCTGATCTGATTTCTGCTGCTGCACCTGGTCGTTTCCAGGTACGCCACTGATCAAATGATGGTTATCACTATGATCTTGGTTCGGAAGGAAGATGTCTTCATTCTGATCTTCCTCATAATTCATATTTTCGAGTTGATTATCCCCTTCCATGTGCTTGCTGTTACTATCGCTAATGCCACTACTGATACCAACGCTGCTGTCACCCCTTAGCAGGTGGAAAAATCCCAACCTGTTCTTCCCCTTCTGAAATAGCCTATTAACCATGTCGTACCTTATAATGGGGAAACCCTTATTAGTTGCATCTTTGAATACGGAAGGTTGCAATTTAACACGAAAACATGCACGGGGATTTGGGATAAGGTAATTCATTATTGAGAGAAAGAAAAGTTGATAGCAATAAAATGTGGGACATTGACGTTTGCGTTTACCTCTTTGGGAAAGCATTCGCAATGCAACTTTAGTAATAATGTTACCATCCCTTATATATTTCTTAAATTTCTGTATTCCATAAAAAAAGAAAAACAAATCTACAGTGTCGTATATATAGTTAATATATGTATTGTTCATATAAAATATATTTACATATTTACAATACAGGAAAAATGTTTCTGGAGAATTTGAATCTCTGAATTGAAATATAAGTTTCTGAAATGATTGTAGCAATTTTGTATGTGCTATTTTATGTGAACGATTAATAACAAAACTGAGAATTCCCAATTTCTTGGTCAGAATTTTTAATACTTTCATAATGAATGCCTTTTCTTTATCTGTTCTATTCCCTTCTGATATAGACGCTAGATAAAGAACAATTCTACTGAAGGCAAGATCTCTAAAGGAGGCACTATATTTTATAAGAATTCGCATGTTCTCCAATTTGTAATGCTTCATTTCCCGCTCTATGATATTATCAAAATGGTAACTATTAAAACCTTTTAATTTGCAAAGATAACGACAAAACATGGTGAAAAGCTTGGAAATATCTGAAAGACTAAACAATTTTGAAAACCATTTTTCTGGGTATAATTTTGAGTTCTTAATATAATCAGTGACAATAAGAAAAATTGTAAAATTGCTGTTAATAAATTTTTTAAAAAATTTATCCTCTTTTAATTTTTTTTCATTTTTTATTTCCATTTTTTTCAATTTTATCATAAACAAGCGTATGTAAAATTTAAAAAATGTTTTTATGCGATCTATATCTATCTGTTCATATCCATGAAATAGTAATTCTTTAAACGCATTGAACATCTCTCTATATAAACACTTTTTAGAGGGAAAAAAATATATTAATTCATCTTCGTATCTTTTTGCATAATCGATGAATACAACTCGGTTTTGTCTCAACAAGTACACTATTTTCACGTAAAGGCTTTCTACATAGCCCTTTGATTTTTTCAGACGTTTTCCCTTTTGTATCATCCACATGGCATCGTCCCTGCTAATCGGTTGATTACAAATACTCAGTGATAGGGGATCCGGAGTTTGCATTAACACTTTCTTTACATTCCTTTGCGGTGTCTTCTGTGTCACATTTCTCCTAGTTACCGTCTGTTGTGTTAGCGGCTGTGTTAGCGGCTGTGTTAGCGGCTGTGCTAGCGGTTGTGCTGGCAGGTTTAATGGTGGCTGTGCATGCGATTGTGATGATAGTTCTTGTGCTAAGAGCTGCGCCACCATCTGCTTGCGTACCTTGTAGTCATATGCGATTTTCAAAATTTTTATGGCCTGTTCTGCCATTTCGAAGATGTCACGGTCTTCTTTGCCATGAACAAAAGTGCACATAAACTGGATATGATTTAGGTTGGTGCTAGGCATTTTAAGCAGTTTCATCAAGCGAGTTTCCATATTATTGTACATATCGAAAAGTATTACTTTTTTTTTAAAATATTCGCTATTCTGTTTAATAAAATAATTGACAATCAAAACAAAATGTGAAGATCGAATTAGTACATTTGTGGGAGAATCACTAAGACAGTATTTTGTGAGTAGCAATTCGAGGATTTCTATGTCGTTTACACGTTTATTTCTCTCTTCTACTTCTCTTCCTGCTATTGTGATAATGGAACATTCACCAGATTCAGCAATTTGTGCATCTTTATTTTCTTCTTCTTTCCCTGTTTTTATTAAAAATGTGTAAAAGGACACTAAATTAATGACAAAAATTACGTTGAATATGTAATTCTTGTTCTTCTGCAAATACAAAAATATATTCTCAAGCTGGTGAAAATTTAACCTTAAAGAGTTGTATTTTATAAGCATAACTTTTATAAAATTATCTGTAATTTCGTACACATTGATCATTTGAGCAAACATACGAATAAGTTTTCCTAATATGTGATACTCCTGTATTATTAGACTCACTCTGTAATTAAAACAGTTATGTTTGTTTTCTTTTACAAAATTGATAATACTGAAAAGGATATTTTGTTGTTCTGTTACATCGTCTGGGAATGTTCCCCTCTCCCCCGTTATTGACACAAATTTGTGGAAACACGTATTGTACATACTTTTGTAAATAATATTTAGCATAAAAATGATACATTTTACAAAATCAAAGCAGCATGGGTAATTGTCTATCTGTTTCGTATGTGCTGACAAAAAGTCAATGTCAAAAAAAAAGAATATTTTATTTTTTAAAAATTCTAAATTGAACCCACTTTTACACTTATTCATAGATTTATCCATTATTACCAAAAATTTTTTTAAAAATTGGCTATAATTATACATTTGAAAAATGGGATTAACTTCCTCTTTTGTATTCACCTCTTTAGTACCTACCTCTTTTGTATTCACCTCTTTAGTACCTACCTCTTTTGTATTCACCTCTTTTGTATTCACCTCTTTTTTGTTATTTTCCTTGTTCTTTCCTTTTTCTACAATGATATCAAACGTCTTCCTCACGTTACTTATCAGTACAAGAACTACGTTGCAATAAAACTCGATTAGGACAACAGGGAAGTCAAGGTAGCTATTCCCAATTTTGTCTGCTACGGAGATGAAGTAGTCGATGTAGGAAATGATCTGCACAGTTCCGTAGGTGCTATCATGAGGAGGTCTGCCTTCTTCTACATTACATTCTGCAGTGCCAAGGGACAAAGTATTTGTCTGCATACTTCCCCCAGGGATAGAGGATCCATCTCCAATGCCGGCGCAAATTAAATCTATGACATATCCAAAGAGAATTTTGTAAATAGTTATATTTTTCTTTATATGGTGGATAAAAATATTTTTATCTATGTTCTTCAACTGATGATGTTTGTAATTGTTTAAAAAAAAAAAAGGTGAACTGTTTTCTATGTATATAATTTCTACGATATTCTTAAGTTCTGGTAAGAAGATATTTGGAAGAATACACAGTAGTATATCTTGTCCACATTTTACATTAATCTCATATTTATATATTAAAAACTCAAGTAATATTTTTACTTCTTTTTTGTGAGAATATATTGAACAAAGTTTTAAAAATTTTTTAATTTTTTTTAAAATAATATTTTCTTCTTCTACTGTTAAGAAGTCTCTATGCTTCGTATAAATTTCCTTATTTCTTTCTTCCTCTTCGCCATCAAAATAAAAATGAGTATCGCTATTATCTACATAAAATAACTTTCTATATTGTTGAAACGATTTATTTAAGCATATTAAATTAGTTATACATTTATTTATGGATGATGTATGTAATGGTGATATTGCCAGACTCTTGTAAATATTCTTAAACAACCTGTACTTACTTCTTGTTAATTTATCCACATTTTTGTCTTCAAATAACTCCACCTGCTTTTGTTCCCGCAGGTCTCGCAGCTGCTGACTTAGCATTGTGCAAATGCGCGTGGAAAACCACTTATCCGTCCTTCCACCCTAATGTCCTATCCGTGTTCTGTAGCGGAAAGCACGTGTTCAAGGATTGTCTGCTATATGAACGCAGCACTATTTCCTAGATTTGAAATACTGACTGGGAATTTTCGTAATTCTCTAATTTCCGTACGCATGCAAATGTACTCACGTAAAAGAGATCATAAACAAAAGAACATTAATAAAATTGAACTGCACGTGCTGATCAACGGTGTCGTCATCGGTTGTTCCTACTTCGGGGAAGTTTGTTCTTATCTGTACTTCTACGCTTCTTCCTTTTTATCTTTTTCTTTCTTAATTACCTCTTTATGATTAACATGTTTATTCCCACTAAAATAGGGCATTACTCATGAAAGTGTAAATTTCGTTTGCAAACAAGGGGGCGAAAAAAAAAAAAAAAAAAAACGTACAATTGGTTGAAAATGCTTTCTGTGGATAATAAAGTAGAACTTGTAGCAAAAATAGGGGGGAGGGAAAAAAAAAAAAAAAAAAAAAGAAAGAAAGAAAGAAAGAGTCGGTGTTCCACAAAAATTAGGTATGTATAAGCATAATTGCAAACTCATACAGCATAGGCCAAAATGCAAAAATAAAAATATATGCAGAGGGAAATCGCTATCCGGTTGGAGATCAACGACTCGGCTGGCAGTCACCGTCTCGACTAGCGGTCACCATTCCGATTGGCTACCACTGTCACAGTGAACGATGCGTCAAGAGGGCGAACTTGTAAGCGCCACATAAATTCCATATGGGGTTGGGGTACAACCCCGCGAGCACAAGGAAGTATAATTGCCTTAAAGTTTACGAGGAAAAGCCCACGGTTTAATGATAACGAGGTACGGTGGCAAATAGAAAAAAGGGGTAATAAAACATGGGAAAAAAAAAAAAAAAAAAATAATAATAATAAATAAATAAATAAATAAATAAATAAATAAACAAATGTTCTAAAATTAAGAAAAATTATAAAGAAGGAATTGTAGTTCTGTTTCCTACCACGTGTTCAACATTCCCCTTTTTGGTACATACAAAAATGGGAAATTTTAATGCTCAAGTTTTTTAATTAAAATGGATGACTGTGTTCGTTCGGAAGTTTCTTAGTCAATTCGTTAAAATTTTGCGAGTAAATACATATATACATATATATATATATATATATCCTTTTTTTTTTTCTTTTTTTTTTTTTCATAATATATTATCGGGGAAGTGTGAAGAGCTACATAACAGGACGATATGCTACAATTCGAGGAACTGTTGCCGTTTTTTTTTTTTTTTTCTTTTTTACTCTCGTAGCGCCGTAAAAAGCATATAAAGGATCGTGCAAATATGGACATGGATACCTGGGGAAAAAAAAAAAAAAAAAAAAATTATATTTGCAACGAAAGAAATTGAGCTGTTTTGAACCCTTCTTAAACAAAATACGTAACGTTCTCAAAATTAACGACATGATAGTAAAAGCACAAATCATTAAAGTGAAAAATTGAATAATTTGCGGTATATATTCCTTAAAAAAAAGGGGATGCGTTTGGCAATAATTTGATATATTCTACTTTCCCAGTTTTGGTGTAGCTAATGGGACCAGATATGTTTGGGCGTTTTCTTTGCATACCTGTTTTTGCGATCCCGCCATGGAAACTTCTCGTAGCCCCGTTTGATAGCTCTTTTTTTTGTCCTCACCACTTGGTCCCATTATTTTTTTCCTTATTCTCATGTTTTCGCCGCTTTCGCCGCTTTCGCCGCTTTTTCCGCTTTTGCCGCTTTCGCAGCTTTTGCCGCTTTCGCAGCTTTTGCCGCTTTTGCCGCTTTCGCAGCTTTTGCCGCTTTTGCCGCTTTCGCCGCTTTTGCCGCTTTTGCCGCTTTCACCACTTTCACCACTTTCCCCGTTTTCCTCTAACAAAATGGTAAAAACAGATTTAAAAAAAAAAAAAATTAAGATTTAAAGGAAACTATTACAGGAAGGAGTCTTTTCGGTTATCAAATAGGGGTAAAATATCCTCTTGACCAGTGCAAATGGATCTTGAGGAGGTGACGGCAAAGCATTGTATGTGGGTATAGCACAAATTAGGTTTGCCCAATTATGGAAGTTTCCCCACAAAAGAGATAAAACAAAGAAGAAAGCAAGATAACACATTTTGGGGGTTGCATCAAAACGATTGTATGTAATAGGGTGTACAGTTTCTTGTTCGTTGCTTTTAACTATTTTCACGGTAAAGAGGCTAAAACATTTTTGCATGTGACAAAATGCTTGTCGTGTTCCATTTTTTTTATAATTATTCTTGCAAGTTCACAATCAAATTGTATTGCCTGAATGAGGTGAGAAAATTGAGAAAAGTTGCTCTCACTTCGTAAAATTCCAATGATAATAATATGAATATTTTCATTATAAAATAGACTGTCTGTTTTGTAGTAAAGAAACGATTCAATAGTTATATGTTTATTTTGAAAATATGGATTGTAACCTACAGATAAAACTGTTTTGTAAATTTTTCCTCTCATTTTGGAAATACCAAAATAAATACCAGGCATTATATCAGCTGATATTAATTTGGGGTTAAAAATATTTGCTGTTGGAATGTTCATGTATTTACTACCACGACCATAACCTTTTACTACCTTTCCGTAAATATATATATAGTTATGAAAAATGTAAAATATTTTCCAGGATAATATATCTTTTGTTAAATTACAGTTTTTTGCAAAGGGATATACAACATCGTTATATTTGTTCGGGACGTAATCAGAGAAGTCTGGAAGTGTATTTTTTTCATAAGATGCAATGCTACTTGGGTGAATGACACACATATTAGAATCTTCTACGTAAGTACTTCCCAAAGGAAAACCATTCCAATTTACATCGTCACAGTTGGAAGAAAGACCATATACTTGTTTCAACCCTGTGGCAATCCTAAAATAACCATTTCTTCTGGCATGATTTGCAAAACAATGTCTATTGCTAAATATGAAAAAATTGTAATAGTTTGAAAATGGTTTTAATTCTTGAAAAGAATTTATTATGATATAACTTTGTTTAAAATTGTTGCTAATTTTAAATTGCTTAAATAAAAAATGGGTTAATTTTTTATTCGAACTGTAAAATATAAAATAAAAATTTTTTTTTTTTAAAAAAGTAAGAAAATTATATACTCCTATATGTAACTTTGATAGTATTATTATTCTGTATAAGTTTTCTATCTCTTTATAACTTCCATGATCATATGTTTTTTTTTCCACATTCATAAATGTTCTTATATTCACCAAGTCATAAAAACAGTTCCGTCTTAATCTAACATTGTCATAGTTTATTAAAAAAGAATTTTTATTTGTACACGATGGGGGAGGATGATTTGACTGGATGGTATTGCATGTGGAGCTATCTTCATGGGTATTGTTACACGGGGATTCATTCGAGAGGGAATCAGGCATATGCGTTTGTATTACGTTTGAGGAGTTGTATGCATTCTGGGACACTGTGTCAGAAACAGACTCCACAAGGGCTTCATTCTCATTGTCATCCTCATCACTCTTAGGATTATTCTCCCAATTCGAGGTATCGTTGCACTCACTTCCATAGGAATCTTTTGTTGTCTGGGCATACTCACTAATCGATTCTGACGAACTACTCACATCCGGATCTGTGTTCGTCAAATTTAGGAAACAAACCCTGGATGCGGCCACGTTCGAGATATTGACGTACTCATCACTGGAAGTTAAGTCGTGCATACGCTGGCTCTTTTCACTGCAGACACTGCGTCCATTGCAGACACTGCATCCATTGCAGTTTCCTACCTTTTTGCTTCTATTCTCAGCGTGATCGCACCCGCTTCCTGTTTGTACTAGTTTGCAAAATTCGGTACTCGGATTCCCTTCTTGTCCATTAAAGGTGTCCTTTTCCAAGGCATGCATATTTTTCCTTTCGTTATCCCCTTTTCCATTTCCCCTACAAATGCCAAAACAGTTTGAAGTCTTATGATTCTTCTCCCCTTCACCATTCTCCTCCATCCGTCTACAGTACATGTCTAATCTTTTTTCTGACTTTGTCAGGTGGTGATATTTGCTAATGACATCATGCAAAAGGTCGAATAGATTTAAATTTTTTTCTATGTTGCTCAAAAATATTCGCAGCATAAAAACACAAATAATTTTTCTCCTTTTATTAACATTTTGATAGACACCATAACAACCATTTTCTTTATATCCCTCCATTATTGTCACGTCTGACGTGGCGTGCCCCCCATCTCGTAATAAACTGTTGCATATATTTTGAATATACGTGGTAATGGTGCTTTGGTAATTTATGATGTAATAATCTGCATCTATAAATGCTATATTTTTTTCCTGTTTGTCTGAATCCATTTTTTATTTTCTACTTTGCGCAAATTGTACCAAACGGTAAGGAGCATTCGAGGCTGTACATCTCATATGGATCGATACCCTGAATATATATGAATATACGTATACGTATTACGTAGTTCCTGTACTTTATTACGGCATAACACTTGGCATTTAGTAACCAAAAAAAAAAAAAAAAAAAAAAAAAACGCTTCCTTTAAAAAATGTTAATGTATTGCTATGTGTGAAGTGTCGAGGAGGAAAGTAAAGAAGATATGCATAGCCTTCTGACCTTTTTTTTATTCTCTTTGGAAAAAAAATTAAAATAATAAAGAAAAAAAAAAAAAAAAAAAAAAAAAATCTTGTTAATTTTGTAATCGAACTAGTATAATCAGCACACACGCCGTGCACTGTTGTTACGAGGTTAAGACATTCATCTGCATGCGTACGAGCATATGTTACATGCGTTCATGTACGCCTTTCACGTGTTATTTTATGCCACTTAGTCGCCTTTTACATATATTTATTTTGGCCAAATATATTTATGCCTTAGCTGTGTATGATAACGAATGCATTTGGCAAGTATCACGTATTTATTTATTAAAAAAAAAAAAAAAAAAAAAAAAGAATAATATCAAAACGAACATGCAGAATTTACTGCTTGTTTTCTTCCCATTTGGAATTAAAATGACCAAAGGGGGAAGGTTCTTTGGTATATAGTTTACACATATAACACGCGATTATTCTCGTACGTATGTATGTGCTCATATGCGTGTACATACATACGGGTATTCTCGCGTAAGTTGCGAAAAAGAAGTCTGGAGTAAAAAGCAGCGTGACGCTAAACTTTTTTAAAAAAAGTAGAAATGTCAGCATATATAGTTTTGTTTTCTGTCATTTTTTCCCTAGCCCGACTACTGTTCATTTTCCGCTTCATCCTGCTCAATTTCTTTTCCTCTATATCGTAGTTGTATTCCTTCTTGTCCTCCTCGCACAGGTCGAAAATGGACGCTTTAGGAAGGAAAGGGGGAAAAAGGTATGAACGCGTTAAGGCGGAGAGGAGAAAAGTACAAACGCGTTAAGGTAAAGAGGAGAAAAGTACAAACGCGTTAAGGTAAAGAGGAGAAATGTACAAACGCGTTAAGGTAAAGAGGAGAAATGTACAAACGCGTTAAGGTAAAGAGGAGAAATGTACAAACGCGTTAGGGTAAAGAGGAGAAAAGTACAAACACGTTAAGGTAGAGAGGAGAAATGTACAAACGCGTTAAGGTAGAGAGGAGAAAAGTACAAACGCGTTAAGATAATATGTCGCACTGATCTAGCTGAACAATTCAAGCAAAATTGGCAGCTGCCACTTGGCCAATTTGCGTTTCCAAATTTGGTAAAAAACGAATTCACATTTTTGTGCTAGACAAAATGTGAGATACTGACAGGAGTTACAAATAACAATGATGGGGAATTTTTTATCCCCCTGTGAATTTATTTTTTTGCCCTTCTACGCATTTGATGGGAGCAGGATATATGCTGACTAATGCAGAAGAATGCAAACAAATGCACACGCATGTGAGGAAAATCCTACTGTCGTTTTCCTCCTCCTCCTCCAAGAAACAGCTACGAATGCGTGGGCCCTTCATAAGGTAGAAGCAATCTATAAACAACGAAACATAACGAAAAAGGGTGTGGGCGACGAAGGAGATTAATATGGGAAATATACAAACGGGAATAACATCGTTTCGCATGTGATTCCATCATTTTAAAGGCACACTATCAGATGTAGTATTTTTCTCTTTTTTTTTAAAGAACCTTCGAGGAATTTGTATTTTATTCCTTCTCTCCTTATGCATGATACTGAAATGGAAAATGTGAGGAAACTCCTATGTATGCACAGTGCTCATGGTATATGCACTGTATATACGAACATATTGTGTACGAATAAGAGATCTTATCTGTGAGTATGTGAACATTACGCTTGCATAGGTGCAATAACTTCGATTGCATCGTACATGTACACATCTGCGTATGCTTGTGTGTATTCCGAACCTATGTCTAGAGAGGATATATGTTGGGCAGATTTCTTTTCGATTTTATATTCTAATGTTTTGTTAACGATCTCAATTAAAAATAGCACCTGAGAAAAGGGAAACAAATTGAAGTTGGCATGGAGTATAGAACAAATGGAAGAAAAAAGGGAAAGATAATTTATGCAATTTGTATATTTATGCACGTCTAAGCACACAAAAACTTTTTCTATTTATGTAAGTTTCTTATAACCGATGCTTTCATAAAAGAGCCAAGGGCATCGTTATTAATCTGGAGAAAGGAGAACAATCGTTGGAAATTTTTATTATTGTAATAGGGATGGGAAAGGAAAGGAAAAAAAAAAAAAAAAAAAAAAAAAAAATTGTTCCTACTATTTGCTATAGGAAATGTATTCTCATGAGTTGTTTTTGCTTCTTACCTTCCTGAAGGAACTATTTAAATGCATTATTTTCTGAATTTTGGAATTAGAAAATTTTATCTTACGATTTCTTTTCCTATCCATAAAAAAAGGGGGAAAACAGAAAAGAAGAGAACATAAAAAAAAAAAAAAAAAAAAAAGTAGTTTTACATTTTGTTTTTTTAATATGTATAATAGCGCATTTAATACGTGGTGGCAAAAAAAAAAAAAAAAAAAAAAAAAAAAAGAGTTTTATTCCTGTCGAGCTTACACTTTTGCAAAGCCACATGCCTTTAGAGACTTTTGCTAAGTAGTTGAAAAAATTGGGAATACAAATAAGGATGTATGTGTGCATGTGTAATCATCAATTGGGTATCATATTTGTGCAGTTTTTCCCTTTTTTTTTTTTTTTTTTTACAACATTTTCGCACATTGCACTGTCTCTCCTTTGCACTTTTTTCCCTCGCCGTTTACCCATTCGAGTAGGTCTTCACTATACTTCAATTTTAGAAGGCGCGCCTCCTCGTCATATTTCTGCGTAAAATAAAAGGGATATTTGATAGACAATGTTTACGTAAGCGAAGAAATTTACGTGTTGGAGGTTTTCTTCTGCTCTTTCTTTGTCACAATGTTATGTTCCACCTTTCTATCCTCTGAAGACAGGCTCTTCCATTTAAGACTAAGTTCTTTCTGAACTTCCGTTATTCTAATCTTTATAAGGGCAAATGTTCACATAAAACAGGTATCAATCGTTTTTGTAAAGGGAGATAGTAACAATGTTTCACGATGTTGTGGAGGGTATATTATTTAATTTTTTTTTTTTTTTCCTTTTTTCCCTTACTGGCACTTTAATATCCAACTTTTCTAATATAGCATTTTTCGCATTTTCACGCTCGCTGTTACAAAAAATTAGGTAGGACGATGGAGGGGCCTTGGGTTTTTTCCTACAGCTTAATGGAACGTGGAGGGTAGAACGTGTAAGTGTGGCGAAAAATAGTTACATGCAAAAGATGTGCTTTGGGTGTATGCTCACCCCTGCACTGTTAGGTGTGTCCCCTTTCTATCAATACGTATTGCACATAAGGACTGCTCTTCTAAACGACGTACTCCTATTTTAATATTCCGTTTGATGCCCTTCATTACCGCTATTTTCTCCCCTTTCTTCCATTTCGCTGTTCACTTACCTGTCCATTTTGTTATCTCTTCCTTTTTCTTGTGGAAAAAAGCCAGAGGGGAAATCTACTTTTTCAAATAAACGTAATGACTCATAATGCTTCTTACAAATGTGTAAACTGTTTACTGCTAATTTTGGGTATTAATTTTTTTAATGGCTGGGTAAAAAGGCAAAAGGTAAAATGTCCCATGACTTTATGCACAAGAGAGGGGAGAGGCAGGCCGGCCAAGATGCAGAGCAAAAAAAAAAAAAAAAAAAAAAAAGGAAAAAACGGCAAAAAAAAGAGGAAAAAACGGCAAAAAAAGGAAGAAAAAACGGCAAAAAAAGGAAGAAAAAACGGAAAAAAAAAGAGGAAAAAACGGAGGTAAAAGCGGAAGAAGGAGAAGAAAAGGAAATAGTAAAAAGCAATAATCATAAAAAGGCGCTTCTCTCCTACCGTTTTTCATCGTTCCACCGTAAGTGCAAAACATGTACAGTGATTTTTTTTTTTTTTTTTTTTTTTTTTTTTTTTTTTTCCCGAACATTTCATGAAATTTTTTTTTTTGCAGTTATTCCAAAAAGTACATTTTTTTTTAACTCTTGAATATACCATTCGCATGTCCTAATTTTTCTATTTTTTTTTCCGCATGACGCAATTAATTCCTTTTTCGCAAGATACGCCTTTCAGGGATTATAGGATCCACAGTGGTGCTGCCTACTACCCAGTGTTGCCAATTATCGATACCGAGAAATTACCACATTTGAAGGAGCCTTTGGTGATTTCCCCCATTTTGTTATTTTATTAGATCCATTGGAAGAAGGATATTTATGTAACCTTGTAAATTCTCATTCTTTCTCCTTTAAGGCGCGTGCACGACAAGTCCCAACTATATATACCTTTCCGTATCCACGCCTCTCCCCAATTTGCAAAGTATAAATTCGACGTGTGTGTGTGTGTATGCTACATTAATTGTTCCCCTTCCTATGAATAGAAAGAAAAAAATATGCATACCTTTAAATTCTTGAACAGGAGAAATGATCAACGTGTACAGAAATGTTTATATAAGTGCAATGCAAATCATAGGATTACGAAAATAGTGAGAGAAATTTATTTAAGAAATGACATAAGTTGTGGTATAGAAAAATGTAATGTTTGTGAAAATAAAAAAAAAAAATTTTTAGATGGAGAAAGAGATATACTTATACTTGATTTAAATACCATAATTAAATATATAGACTTTTTGTACGAATGTAATATCGATAATATACTAATACCTTTAACTATATATGATAAAATAAGGACATTTAATAAAATATTAATTAAGAAAGTACATGAGTTATGTTACGAAACAGATGAAAATGTACCAAATGGTAGAAAAAGATATAGCGTTTTTGTAAACAAGTTTTGTAGATTTACTTATGTTAATCATAATGTGGATGAAGGAATAAAACATATACAAGAAATTATTAAAATAGTTATTTGGCTAAAACATCATAATCCTAATGTTAACATAACTATTTTAAGTACTAACCCTTTGTTAATGGATGATTGTTTAAAGAATGGTATACCATGTTATTCCCTTTTTAATTATGTCAATGGGAAAAATATAGAGGTTATGAAAAGAATGAATAAGGAAGGACAATATGTGTTCAGCACAAATACACTAAAACTTTATTTCGAGGAAGATATGCTAAATGATTGTAAGAAGGATAATACTGATGATTATTCGGAAAATACAGAGAATTATACTAAAAATAATCTCGATAAAAAACAACTTTTCAATCCATATTTAGATAAAAAAGAGATAATTAATAAATTGAGAGAGAAAGAAATTTTTAAGGGAGTTTTTCAAGTTATATGTGTAAACAAAATGGCAATAGTAAAAATTAGTGAATGTGAAGAAATTGTTATAAGGGGAGAAAAAAATATGAATAGAGCTATACACAATGATGTTGTAGCAGTTGAAGTAACACATACAATATGTGACAGATCAGATGGAGAGGAGGATTATTTTGAGGAACTTATAGATCCAGAGGAAGAAGTAGCATCAGGAGAAAAGGAACAATCAAAGACAGATAATAATCTTTCCATTCCCATGAAACACAGTAACAATTTGGAAAATACTAGTGAACAAATAAAACAACAAGAAAGACAAACAACAGAGAGACAAATGGAATCTGAAAAATGGAGTTCAACTGATGGTAAGAAAAAATTACAAGGAATGGTAGTAGGAATTATTAGCAGAAGTAGGAAAGAATATGGAGGAGTAATTAAAACATATAATAAAAATAATTATATGGATAAAATGCTTTTCTTTAAAGCGTTTAATAGTAAGATACCATATATTATAGTAAAAAGCAACATGAAAGAAGAGTTACAAAATAAAAGGGTAATTGTAGTCATTGACAAATGGGATTGTAATTCGAAATATCCATTAGGTAGATGTTTAAGTGTACTAGGTAATTGCGATGATATTGACACCGAAACGCAGTTAATTTATAATGAATATAACATTTCTACGAAAGAATTTAGCGAAAGTGCCTACATGTGTTTACCTCCATCCGACTGGAGTATACCAGAAGAAGAATATAAAAAAAGGAGAGATTTTAGAAATATTCTAACGTTTAGTATAGACCCACCAGGATGTCAAGATATTGATGATGCTCTTTCCGTAGAAATAGTAAATGATATGAACATAATAAATGTTGGGGTACACATAGCAGATGTGTCCTATTTCGTCAAACAGAACAGCGCTCTCGATTTAGAAGCTTCTAAAAGATGTACCACCGTCTATTTAACAAATCAACGGGTTGAAATGCTACCGAAATTACTAACAACTGATTTGTGTTCATTAGTGGAAAAACAGGACAGATTAACGTACAGTTGTATTTTTACCTTTAATGCGAATTATGACATTATAGATGTGCAAGTGTGCAAGTGTGTTATTAACAGTAACAAATCGTTTTCGTATGAACAGGCGCAAAATATTATTGATGATAAGAATGATTCTACACCTATTGCACATGCTTTGAGACTACTGAACAATATTGCGAAAGAATTAAAAAAAAAATGGTTAAATGAAGGTGCACTAGAATTGAAGGGAAATGCAGAAATTATGTTCGAGTTTGAATCAAACGATTTTACAAAAACGAAAAATTTAAAACCGTACGTATCGTACGAGACAAACAAGTTGATAGAAGCATTTATGTTATTAGCTAACAGATCCATTGCAAAAATTATTTTTCAAAATTTTAAAGGAGCATCTATATTAAGAAGACATCCTCCACCTAAGTATGACAATTTAAAGGAATTGAATGCTTACTTACAATCTATCAATGTATATGATTTTAAATATTCAACATCAAGGGAATTATCCCATTCTATAAATAATATTAATTTAAAAAATGATGAAAATCTTTTAAATATACTCAAAGTATTAGTTACAAAATGTATGAATGAAGCTATTTTTATATCAGGACATAATATACATAATAAAGAAATGTTGAAACATTATGGCCTTGCTGCTGATATTTACACATTTTTTACATCTCCAATTCGAAGATATGCAGATATAATGGTACATAGAGTTCTAAATCATATATATGAAATAGAAAAACTTGATGACAAATATACAGATGTTATTTATTTAAACAAACAAATTAACCTACTAAATGAAAAATATAGAAATGCAAGATTTGCTTCAAGAGCTTCTGTTAATTTTTTTTCATATCTCTATATCAAAAAGATAGGTAACCAAATTACAAATGCTGTTATTACAAATTTGAAAAAAAATGGTATCCAAATTTATGTTATGGCTTACTCTATTGAGGGTATATGTTATTTGAAAAAAAAAGATGGATATATTTTTGATGAGAAAAAAAAACAATTTATAAAATATGATGAAAAAGGAACGGAAGAGTTCCATTTGAACTTTTACGACAACGTGCAGGTGCATATGCAAGTGGACACATATGACATAAAATGCCAAAATCAGTTTCTCTTCATCAGGAAGTTAACAAGATGAAAGCGGATGAACAATCAGAGGAAACCGGTTGCAAAAATGGATAACTCCATGTCACATCAGTAATATATGAATATACCCAAAGCATATAATGTTACCCAGAAACGTGAGTTTTCTGCATTTGTTTTTTCGTTACTCTTTCCCTTCCCCCTTCCCCTCACCACCTACAAATATGCACTGTTTCGTATCCCTTGCTTTTTCTATTTTTTTTTAAGCCCCTCTAACCTATCATTTCATATCTTCATTGTAATCGTTGAACAAAAAGTGTTTAGTTTCCTATCCCCCTTGTTGTCTTCCTCCACCCAGTTATACTTCCCTTCCAATTTTCCATTACCTTTGACATTCCTCTCTTCACTTTGCGTAGCATAACAAAACGAGCACATTATAAAATGCTCTGTTAAGCAAGTAGGTACACGCATACACAATATGCCGACTTTGTAAAAACGTTTGGACATAAACTGTGACCACAAAAAAATATTTCAAAAATCGTGTTAAAATGGGGCATGTGCCATGGGGTGGGAGAAACGAAGGGATGGAGGGGGTGATCATTCAATTTTTTTAATTAAATGAAAATCAGCTCTAAAATGTGTGAGGACTTTCTCAGTTGTGACTACAAAGAGAGAAAAATGTGCACACATTTTCCACTAAAGTTTTCTACGAAAGTGTGAATATATATATTACGCGTGTACTCGTAAAATGACGCGCATTTTATAAAATCGCCAAGGCAATATATGCCGTTTTTACTAACAAAATATAGCTTGCACCAAAATGGGGCAAAGGAAACTGTAGAAGTTGCCAGTGACAAAAAAAAAAAAAAAAGAAAAAAAAAATTAGACAACTTATTTTATTATAAAAATAATACATTTTTAAAAAGAAAAAAAGACAAATTTTTTTTTGTTTAAAATATGAACATCGAACGGTTTAATCAGATATGTGTCATTAACGCACATATGCATGAAAGCAATTACACCACTCATCTATGTATAACAAATGTAAGCAGTATTGAGAGAAAAAAAAAAAAAAAAAAAAAAAATGTTTTATATAAAATAACGAAATGAATGATAAGATAAAATTAAAAGTCGATTCAAACGAAACAAACCGTGTAGATATACAACGCAAAATTAAAAAAATTAAAAATCGTTGAAAGCTTGTAAGCATATTTTTAAAAATTAAAAAAAAGTATTATTTTGAATGCGAACAAAAATAGAAAAAAAATAAATCAAAAGAAGAGAACTTCTAATTATATTCTACAAAAAAATAAAAAAAAATAAAATTTGCAAAGAATTACTAGCAAAACATTCTTGTTCATTATTTTAAAATATATACATATATATATATATATATTCTATATGTGTGCATTCTATCACGTGCAAATATACAATTACGATTTTTACTAAGGAAAACTAACGATAACTTACAATAATATGGTGAAGTGTGTGGAGTAGTGTCGACGAGAAGGTGCAAAAACACACGTGTTAACTGCTATGCATTTATACAATAAACTAATTTTGTTTGAAATAATACTAGGGACTAAATTTTCGAAAAACACCAACCTCGTGATAACAGCGGTGAAGGCAGCAGCGATAACAGCAGTAGAAGTAACAGAAGAAGAAATAACAGCAGAGGCAATCATGGCAGAAGAAATAATTGCAAAAGGAAAAACGACAAGGGCGGACGTTCAAAGATAGATGACGTGGACAGCGTGGGCGTAGTCGCAGAAGCAACTACAAGATGAACAGACGCAGCAGCAGAAACAATCGTATCACTAACTTAACTTTTCAAGTGAAAACGAACATATAATAAACAATATTATACGCGTCATAGAAAAAAAAAATATATATATATATATATATATATATATATATATATATATATATATATATATATATATAATAAAAAAAAACCATTGAACAAATGTGTAATTCATTTTAACATGTTTCCATTATAAAATTATGGATGGGGTGTGGAAAAAAAAATATATATACATTAAAATAACTCTATATTACATATATTAATTTATTTAAAAAAAAAAAAAGGGTGAGGTGGAGGTATTAAAAAAAAAAAAAAAAAGTAAAAAATATTACCGTTTGATTAATATTTACGGGTATTTAATTTGATGCATATATATATATATATATATATACATACATGTGTCGTTATATTATTACGTGAAAATAAATCTTTCATAAATTTTACAAAAAATTTTATTTTCACAGGAATGTTCTTTCTCCATGAAATATTTTACAATTTCTTTCCTGCGGACACACAGTACATACAATATTTTTACTTTAATTTTGGATGTTGGTTTACCTCTTGTAATATTGGCACATTTCTCGTTTCTTCAATTTTCCACATTAATACTACTTTAATATATTTCGTAAAAACGCGTTTCGCTGGGATGCCCACTCGGGATGGTGATTGTTCGAATAGGCTCTCGTAATTTAATGAATTATGCATAAGGAAAATATTCAAATAAGTATATACATTTGGTACCCATATTACATGTGGTGTGCGCCTTTCTTTTCCCTTTAAAGAGAATGCTATTACAAATCCCCAATTTGGCATTTGGCATTTGGCATTTTTAGTTTTTCCTATTTTTATTTTTTTTTTTTGTTGTTTTTTTGTTTATTCAGGTTGTACTTTTTTAGTTTTTTCGTTTTTTTTTTTTTTTTTTTTTTATCTTGCACGTTTCCTTTTACATTTTTTTTATATTATTTCAAACAAGAGCTTAAAATAAATATTTGGATATTATACTAGTGATCATAGGTTAGTAGGGGCCACATCGATAACTATTACTATTTGAATAGAAAAAATTTTGAGCTTGTGGATTTTGATGAGGTGGGAAATTTGGCTGTGCTGCTGAATTTGGTTGTGAAGGAATATTTTTTTGAGGGCGAGACATTGGTGGAAATGAGTTAATTCCATTTTGACTAACAAACTTTTTCATTTCTTCCTCTTCTCCTTTTTTCACGGTTACTTTTAATTTTTTATTTAATGCCATAAATCCGTTCATCTGAGAAATGGCAGCTGCTGCGCTCTCAATGTTTTCATAAGAAACGAATGCAAATCCTCTGTTTCGACCAGTATTTTTTTCGGTAGCTATTCTTGCTGATAACAACTCGCCAAACGGTGAAAATGCTTGAATTAAGTCGGCTTGCTGCCATTCATTGGGGACATGGAAAATGAACAAATTTGCACCAGGGGGGCCTGTTTAGAAATGGAAAATGGACAGGGTATGACAAAGGTTAAAATAAAAAAAAAAGAAAAAGAAAAAGAAAAAGAAAAAAAAGGAAGATAAATACACAAAACGGGAGAGAAATATATAAATACGTAAATTTTGATGGGGAAAGAATATGCACACTACACATTAAAAAAAAAAAAAAATAAATAAACGCAATAAATTTAGTGCAATACTAGCTAGCGAAAGGTTATCTTTCCTTTCGAGATGACTAGCTTTTTTTTTTTCTCTTTTTTTTTTACCTGATGAGTCAGAAAGGCCATGCATGTTTGGTGAATTGTTCATAAATATATTCTCAAATTCTTTTGGCATTTCCCACTGCGTTGTATTGGTTTGTTCGTTGTAGTAATATGGTCTACCTTCACCTGAGTAGTATTCTTTCCATGCACCAACTTGACGAGGATAATTATTATTTACACCAAAATTATTTCCATAATTTATATTATTCGGGCTACTAACATGGGGCTGTGGCGAAATTCCATGGGGTGCACCTTGCATGGGCTGTAAAGTTAATGATATTTGAGATTGTTTCGATGACTTTGGTTCAGCAAATCTTACTTCAACAGGTCGCACACATCCTTCTAATGTTTTCTTGCCATTTAACGAATTAATAGCATATAATGCTTGTTCTTTGTATGAAAATTTTACAAAAGAACATCCTTTTCCAAGTCCCGTAGAATTATCCTTCATAATAAAAACTTCCTCCACTGTACCATATGGAGAAAACATATCTTTTATATTTTCTTCTGTAATATTTTTTGGTAAAGATCCAATAAATAGTTTTGCTTGATCAATTCCTGATTCAATACTTTGTGGAAATCCTAATTTCATAATTTCTCCTGAAGCATATTTTACTTGTAACGATCCTAGTTGTGGATCTAACGTTCTCTGATTATTCAATGACCTTATTGCATTATCTGCTTCCGAAATTGAAGCCATTTTTACAAAAGCACTTGATTTATGGATGTTTGTTATTTTATCTCGTATTATTACTATCTCATTTACAACACCAAATTCTTCAAATATAGGTCGCAATTGTTCTTCTTCAAAGCTTTTTGGAACTCTTCCTATAAAAAGTTTTATAGAAACAGGTGGAGCTGGATGGCACGGAAAAGCATGATCACTGTAATCTAGGTTCATGTCATCTTTATCAGAGGAGGTTTTTGTTTTCACTGAGTTCTCTTGCTTGGATTTCGAATTTTTTGTGCTCTCGGTTAAATCATTATCATCCTTCGAAAAATCAATTTCTTCCGATATTATTTCATTTTTCCCCTGATTGTAATTTGCCGTGTTCGTATCCGACGAGTTATCATTGGAATCTATATTCTCATTGTTATCCATATTTGTTCAGTACAGAGAAACGGCTGTGTTTTCGTCAAATCGCAGGTTTCCCGCGTATGTACGCGCGTGAGTGCGTAGTAAGGATGTACGTAAAGGCGTATGAAAGGATGTATAAATGTTTATACGTATGTATGTACGTAAGTACGTATATATGTATGCAAGTATATATCTTTGTGCGCAAGAACAAACAAAACGAGAATATGGCCTGTTTTCTTCACATCAAAATAGGAAAAAAAAAAAAATTCACTTAAATTTTTCAAACCTGAATGCACTGTTTTTATTTTTGTTTTTCAATAAATTTTTTTTTTTCTTCACTTTCCTTTTGTAGTGCTATTACGCTTTTTGAAAGGTTACATAGAATTTTTTCTTATGTATTTATATGTATATTCATATATGTTAATTCTGCTAAATGCATAAGGAATAAAAGAAAAAGGGAAAATATATACAATTTTTATATAATATTCGGCCAATTTGTATATTTGCATAAATATTTACTTAAAAAAAATTTTTTTTTTTACAATATTGTATGCATTTTTATATATGCATATATACATACATGTAAACATTATATTTATGCATATGAACGTGTATTATGTTTATATATATATATATATATATATATATATATACGTGTATATTATACGCATGTTATTTTTGCAAATACGCATGTAATATTTACTCAGATATACACATATATATGTATTACTCATAAAATTATCATATGTATATATATATGCAGATATGTATGTACGTATACACTTATATATGCTCTTATGTTTCTAGCATGAAAGTAATTGATATAAAACATGAAAATAAAACTCTTTAATTACATTTTATTAAGCATCTTTTTTTTTTCCTCTTTGTATATGACGTACGATTTTTGAATGTTTCCTCATAATACAATTTTAATTATCCTCTTGCTTTTTTTTTTTTTTTTTTTTTTTACCTTCTTGGGGGTTTGACTTTGTTTTATTTCCTTTTTTTTATTTACTGTGTTTTATTGGGTTTGTTTTATTTATTTTGCTTTTGTTTGCTTTTATATGCTTATATCTGCTTTGCTTTTTTTTTTTTTTTTTTTTCTTTAGCACATTTAATGTTCTGTTATAAGAGCACAAATAAAAAGTGCATGTGAAAAGAAAATAAAAATTTACTTATATATAGATAATATATATCACCGTGTATATGTATATATATATATACATATATATATTATGTTTATATGTACGTTTACGTATATATTGCAGATAAGTATATATTTTGTACGAAATGTATATATGCCATTTATAAAAAATGCAAAACGAAGAAAAAAATGGAATAAAAGTAACATAAGGCTATTTTTCCCATTTTTTTAAAAGCATCTTGAGTTAAAAAAAAGGATAACGAATATATGAACACTAAAAAGAGCAGCAGGTCGTAAGAAAAAAAAAAAAAGAAAAAAAATATATCAAGTCATTTTTATAATGCATTTAATTTATTTTTAAAACATTATTTATTCATATGTTATTCATGTGTAGTTGTTTTACGCATTATATGAACTTTAAAATATAGTTATAAAATAAGATGGCCTGGGTACTGTAAAAATTAATTGTTCCCCTCGGGTGTTAGCGCCTTTTTTGATGTTCTAACAAGTGTTTGTATTTATGTGCAGCATAAATATACATGTATATATGCATATGCATGGATATGCACTTTACACTTTTGGATCGTGTAGATTAATAAGCAACTGCGAACTTACATAAAAATTTGCCCATTTTAGCAATGTAGAACAGTATTTTTTGAAAATAGCACAAAAGTAATTTTTGCTGGTTCCTGGTGAGTGTATTGGCACAAATGTGTATGGGAATATATACATATGCGTGTTTTTAAAAAGGCCAAGTGGAGTAATGTACTGTTTTCCTTTGTTTTTGTTTTCCCTTTATTTCCCTTTTTTTCTTCTTTTTAATATCCTTGGGAAGAATTAAAAGTTCACAAAATTGCAGCAGTTTTTCGCTCTTTTAACTTAAAATTTAACCAAGTGACAAAAGTGAAAAGGAAAAACTTTCTTTTCAGCTATAGTTATTTTTACATAAAAAAGAATCCGCACATATTGAAACAAAAAATGTACCCACATTGTTGTTGAGCAGTGGAGAGTTCGTGTTTTTGTTGAATGTCCATTTGTTGAAACGAAAGGTGATTTTCGAAAATTTGCAAGGTTTTTTATGTTGTTATGTGCCACACATCTACAATTTTTGTAAGAGAAATAGTATTATTAATAACAGTGGCAGTTTTCTTGGCATAACTATATATATATATATATTTTTTTTTTTTTTTCACCTGCATATTTTTATGTTAGTTGCCATTTTAGCACACATCGATTAGGCAAATTACGTATATAAAAAAAAATGTTTCCCGTTCCTCTGTTAAGCAAAGAATTTTTTTCCATATATATCTTAATGATTCCATTCCACGTTTGCTCATAAAACATGTACCATATATATTATCGACAAGTATTTATAACATTTTGAAAATTAAAGCAGAAAATGATGATTATATGAGCCTGTTCATGCTGATTACAGTTAAAAACATTTCAGTGGACGATTTTTTTTTTTTTTTTTTTAAATGAAAAGGGTTGAAAATGAAAGGATGGAAATAATTTTCTCATTCGAATTTCACTAATGTGTAAGCGAAAAAGGCTGTTAAGAGGAAATAAAAAGACTGTCTTAAATTTTATTTGAGGGCGTTTCTACGTGACCTTTTCGTGACATTTTTGTGATCTTCTGTGGCATTTGTTCTCTTATCCGCCATTCGTTATGGAAGAAAAACACAACATCAGGGATGGTATATGACAATTTGTGCGTTTACACGACTTAAAAAAAAAAAAAAAAAGTGATAAACGTCATTTTAGAGGTTGCGACTTTTTTTTCCAACTCTCTTTAATTTAACCCATTTTTCCCCATTTCTTTAACTGTTTGGTTCGAATTTTTTTTAATAAAAAGGTGAAACGATTCCGATTTTTTCGTTAAATAAAAATATATACACTTAAAACCCTTTTTAATTTGAAGGAAGCAAACAGTAAAATACTTGAAGATATATATATATTTTTTTTTTTCTTATACCCTCTTTTAATGTACAAACATTTGTATCACAAATTAAGGAAGTATTTACAGCATATTGAGGGAAGCACCAGTTGCTTTTACTTCCGTCCTTTTAAACCATTGTGCAGCCATCAAAAAAAAAAAAAAAAAAAAAAAAAAAATCGTTATGCATGTGTACAGATACATGTATTTGTATATACCAATGCACGCTTATTTATGTGCACAATTATTCCCATTTTGCTAGCTCAAACTTGAAACAAAAACTACAAATTTTAAAAAAATGTTTTTCCGCAAGTGGGTAAACTTAAAGGTAAAGAAATCAGAAAAATAGGCGGAACAATTATTCGTTTAAAGTTGATGAAAATAAATTTAAGGCAAGGGTAAAAATATAACAAAATTGAAGACAAAATAAGACAATAAAATTGGAGGAAAAAGTTAGACAACTTAATATAGGTGGAAAGAGTGAACGCAATGAACAAAAAAAAAAAAAAATGAAAATAACAGAATCAAGGAATGAGCGATGAATGAGATTACTGCATTTATTTATGCATCACGATGAATTACATGAAGGATTATTACTCCAACTGTATACATGCATGTACCCCCGAGAAATATGTAATAGATCAAAGCGAGATAGAATTTTCCAATACACGTAAAACTAACTTAAGTTTTAAAATTTTGGATTTGTACTATTCAACGGCTGGTAGTTTTAACATACATGACAATCGATTGTTCAATTTTGAAACAAGAATAAATAACAACGTCAAATTAGTGGAAAAGCAGCGAAATGAGAGAAATTGCACAAATGTAGGAAGTATTAAAATTTTGGAAAATTTTTTTCTGAACAGCGAACGGAATAAATCTCATGGAGCAAATGAAATGTGTAAGGAACGGAGAAATGAAAAATTGCGTTATAATCACAAAAAAGAGGGACATAACAAAAAAGGGATCAATAAAGGAGAATGCATATTTATAGAAAACGCCTTTCATTCAGTCATTACTGCAGAAGAAGAAACTATTTCACACAAAACGTTCTTGCTTGAAAAGAAAATTACTTTAAAAAAAAAAAAGGAAAAATATACAAAGAAAAATGATGAAAAGGTGATAAAAATGGATGTGCCGGCAAAAAGGGAACTCACTGTACGGAAGTAAAAATATCAATATATAAATATGTGCAAACATATGTGCATATATATATATATGCGCAGATTCTCCAAAAAGGAGAAGCATCAAAGAGGAAAGAGTTTTAAGAACGAAATTAACCTGTTAATGGACTAAAAGGAACAACTTCGCGGATATATCAAGAGTATGTAACCACAAAATGAATTATATACAGACTTAAGCACTACGTTGTGTATTTACGTGTAGACGAAGTGGAATACAAAAAGGTATCGTACGAAGCGGTTTACTTCTGCATACAGATGTACCACATGATAGACGGACAAAAAATAGGGAAATAAAGAATTTAAGTTAATATGAAAATATATTTCCCATTCATAGGCCACATATATGTACGGGTACACGTGTACACGTGTACGCACGTTCAGCATAGTTACAATTTTACAAGAATACTAAAAATTATACTTAATTATTTATTTCCACCTTTAATTTCCCCATCTGTGTGTGCAAATGAGGTAGAAAATTTTTTTTTTGTCCAATTTCTTGATAAGAGTAGCAAGTTTTAAAATGTTTAATCTTTTCAAAACTGATTATAACTTACGTTACCTACGATGCGATTTTTGCGCAGGTGAAGACGTTAGGAGTGTTCATAAAAAAGAAAAGATAAAATAATAAAAAAATGAAAATGCAGACAACAAATAGTACCCTCCCTACGAATATTTTAAAAAAAACAGAGTTAGCCGCGCCGATGTAATAATTACAGAATGATAATGCAAACAATAAATAGCACATTCCTTGTGGAAACTTAAAAAAAAAAAAAACGTGTTAACTGGGCCCTTTTTTATGTTGTTTTACCGTGTACATTCCTCGAATGATGTTGCCCCCTGAATTAACCTGTTGATACACCTTTGTGGAGAACCTTAGGAGGTAGAAAAATATTTACTTTTGAAGCTATAATTAAACATATATACGTATGTGTGCGCATATGCAATTCTGTACGGACGTATGTGTATAAAATGTACGACGCATGCACACACAGGAATGATGTTATCCTATGTACATTAATATGTGGAGCATAGTTTAGGTCAAATGTCTGATTTTTTTGGAGATGGTAATTGCTAGGAAGTGTACCATAAGAAAAGAAATGCACTTTAAAAAAAGGAAAAGAAAAAAAAGTACATAACGTCGAGGTAATTTTGTCATAGATAACTTTTTTTCTGAATCTTACGTATATATGGCAAGATAGCCTTTACAAAGGGTAATTTTGCTTCAAAATTGGAGCACGCGTTGGGCTTTCCGCTATGGGAAAATAACATAGTATAGGGGTTTTCACTTTGTATTATGAAGATCGATTTTTCACTAAAATGTGAATACCAGTGTTGCTACATCCCTAATAATAGTTTTACAATATTATTTCGTTTGCCTTGTTACAATGCTTCCCCACGATTCATAAATACTGTCCTTTTTTCGCTTCTCACAGCGTTCAGTCATCAAGACGTGAGTTTTAACAAACCTTAACCTTAATTTGTGATGATACAGGATTTATATGTATGTATGTAGATATATTTATATATATACGGGTTTACACGAATATGTGCGTATATATGGATATATGCTTCACCTATATTTCATGTACCTTTCTTATTTGTGGTGAATTTCCAGAACGTTTTTTTTCCCATTATTTGCCAATTTTGTAATTTTGTAATTTCATCATTTGGAAATAATGTACTTCTGTAAATTATTCCTTTATTACATCATTATCATTTTTTTTTTTTTTTTTTTTAATTTAAATTCCCAATTTTTAAGAAAATATTTTGAAAATATTTTAATCTCGGGAAAATTATCTGATTTAATTGAGTGACATTACAGTGAATAAGACCCCTGTTCTTCGCAGAAAAAGCAGAGAAATTTTTGAGAAAAAATGCATACTCATATGCATATTCGTGCGCATATTTTCGTATATTTATACGTACATATATACTCGTGTCTTCGAAAGAAAGGGAACATTTTTTATTTTTTTTAAATAAAAATTTTAAATCATTTAAACTCAATTTAGTTCAACTGAGTTAAATTTCAATTCAGATAAATACAATTTAGTAACAAAATTTTTATATGTTTTGGTAATTAATTTTTAATTTTAATAAAATGTGCGGTAAAGAAAAAAAAAAAAAAAAAAAAGAAGCGATTCGTTACGAGGTACATTCATTATTGATGTGTATGTCTTTCAAAAAAGTGCACCCGTTTATTATTTATACTTGCATATACATAACGTACCCTTTTTTTTTTTTTTTTTCCATATACTTCTCCCTATGTATATATATGCACTTAATACTTTTTTTAAAATGACGGATACATAGAAATTCGGTGAAAGGGCACTAAGACGTGCAAAAGTGCTACATGAAAAATGGAAATATTACAAAGTGAACTATAAAAATGAAAACAAAACTTTCTTCGTTTTGCTATTTAAAATATAACACTTGGGTGTCTTTTTTGAGTATTGCAATATACGCGTTACACATTGATATTAATCAAATGAAAAATATTTTTAGTGCACATATTTTTGCGTAATCATATGTCTCGTAAAATCCGACAAAAAACATGACGAATATATATGTGTATCCGTGAACAGTGCAATATATGCATACACGCATACCAGTGTGCATGCATTAAAAAACGTATAGTACTGGTCATGCTAGGAAAATAACAAAGGCATACAATGAAAATGCAATATTTCCCAATTTTTATTCTTTCGTATTTTAACCGTTTAACTTTGCAATTTTTTTAAGGTATCGTTATTTCTTTTTTTTTTTTTTTCTAAGCAGTGTCCTTAAAATGTCGCAACCACACAATTTTAGTGCACTATATGCAAAAAGAAAATAACAAAATGGAGCGAGAATACGACAAAAATAAATTTTAAATTGCATTTGCACTTGTGTCTTTATGCAGTATATATATATATATATATATATTTATATATGCACATGTGTATTAAAAAATTACGCAGAAATTTTTTCTTCCCCAAAGTTAAAATGTTTTAACAGTCATAATTTTTTTTCTTCCTTTTGCACACTTTTGGCATTTGCTTTTTTCAGAATAACATTATCATAATTAAATTTGTTTGAAGCGACAAATTTTAATCAAAAAATTAAAAGAAAGTCGATCCAAAAAATGCAAGATGTGTGAAAAACAATTGTATATAGTGCAATATATTGTACTAGAAATATCCTACTGAGTAAAAAAAAAAAAAAAAAAAGCATGAAAAAGAAGTGTTCTGTGACGAAATAAATTAATATCTGCGCACCTTTTTTTTTTTTATCTTCCTTTTTTTGTCTTTTCCACCAATTTGTACGCATAAATTTTGATAAGTATGCGTAAGAAAATATTCCAATAATCATTTTAAAAAATTTAATGCACATTCGTACATAAATTATTTTAGAAAAAAAAAAAAAAAAAACAATAATAATAGAATTTTTCGAAAGAATAAAATAACACCTTCATCTTTACAATTATCTTATTTATTTATTTACTTATTTTTTTTTTTTTACATAAAAATTAGTACAAAAAATAAATATTAATTAAATGTGATTCTCTAAATGATCACAACTCTTTCGTATAACACGTTCGGCTTTCGTCGTAGCACGCTCTGTGTTTTAATTAAAAATGCGACCTATGGTGGTGCGTATTATACATATATGTATATTATATGCACATACAGAAGGTGCACATATACACGCGTGTGCCCCTGTATGCAATTTCTTTTTACGCCTAGTAGATTACACCTAGTATTGTATTTTTTTCACTTAACCCACCCTTTTATTTTTTTTTCTTATTTTAATACTAAATCAATATTCCTAAAAAAGTAATAGGTAAAATGCTCCAACGTTCATTTTAAAGGCACATTTTATGCACTCATGACTCTAAGGTTGAAAACTGCTTTTGCCACATTTTAGCAAATACTCATACTAAGGTTACGATACGTAGTTAAATTATGGAAAAATAGGGAATGGGAATTGAAAGTTAAAAACAAGATAAAAAAAAAAATAATAAATAAAATAATTAAAATTTTGGATTATCGGTTCAATCAATTTTACACTCTTCGCGAACACTAAGGTTAAGGCACTGATTCGTGTATATAATAAATAAATAAATATATATACGTATATTTACAGTTTAATGGTGCATAGTAAGTTGTATTCGCTTTTTTAACATTATTTTTTACGTATATACGTATATATATATATATATTCTAGGTGAACGTTTGTAGAGAGTATGCAGAGTGCATTTAAATTGTAGCGAAACTTGCATCCAAGGAGTGTATGCGAAAGTGTATGCAAAAGTGTATGCAAAAGTGTATGCAAAAGTGTATGCAAAAGTGTATGCAAAAGTATATGCAAAAGTATATGCAAAAGTGTACGTAAGTATAAGCTTTATAAAATGCATGCACCTCTGTAAAATAGATAAGTTATTTTTACATATTATTTCTTGTTTATGTCATACTTTTAATATGTAATATTTTTTACTATGTGCAAGTTCAGTAGTTAAAAATACTGTATATATATTTATATGCAATAAGTATGTATGCATACATATGCGCGTTTGAACATGATATGTACATAATGCATGTATGTATATGTATATGTATATAAAAAGCACAGATATATGTATATATATTATTATATGCATATATCTGCATAATATACATTAGTCTATTACAGAACTTTTAAAAGTTAAAAGGAATAAATATAATTTGATATTTTTTTCGATTCGCATGCACAAAATCTAAAATATATGTAATGCTCATTTTCATGTTCAATTACATATGTTTCCTCATAGTAAAAAATGAAATATTTTCCGAATGAATTCTGATCAACTATTAATAAATAAATAAAAATACAAGAAATTGCATTTAAAATATAAAACAAATGAAATTATTAAACAAAATTTTATCATACGTTACTAATTATCTAACCCCTCAGTAATACACAATAATAGTAACCTTTTATATATATCATTAGTGTATTTATCATACATTTATATATCCATACGTATATACATATATATATATATATTTATATATATATATATATGTATATACGTATGGATATATATACATATATATATATATAAATATATATATAGCATAATTGTATTGTGTTATTTAACTTGCATACATTATACTTACAAGTTTACTAATATTATAGCTAAAACGAAAATATATATATATATATATATATATTAAAGAAATAGAAAAATATCAGTATCTTCTAGTATGTAGCATATTATTTCAATTTTAGCATAAATAATGTATACCTTTATATAAATGTATGTATCTAAAAGTATGAATAAAAAAAAAATAATAAAATAAAAATAAAAAAAGAGTGAAAATTTATATCTTTATTAATTTTTTTATTGACTATTACATATTGTATTTCTTAACCTTACATAATTATTTATGAATTTATGTGTGTCATAAATAGGTAAGAATATGCATAAACTAATATTTCAAAATTAAAAAGATAAAATTTAATGAAATAATTTTTTATTAAGTATATAACATATATAAAAAAATCTATAAACCTTTAGAAGTTAGTTTCAATGTAAATTTTATATGTATTGAATTTATTTATTTACAATGAAATAAAAGCAAAGTTTACACAATTAAAAATTATGCTATATATATATATATATATATATATATATATATATATATATATATATATCAGTATATATACATATGTATATCTATTTTTACAAAAGCTTAAAATACAATAATATATATTTTATATTTGAAGCTGTTCATTTTTACTTTTATTATATATTTATTTGCACATATGTATACATGTAATTACTTTAATCTAATAGTGCTTCATTGACTCTCATTTCATTGTTATTACTCAAACAAGAATGCTTCCTTATCTTCTATTTATATTAACCTAAAAAGTAGCCATATAAGAAAAAAAAAAAAAAAAAAAACATGAAATACAAATATATACCATGCACATTTTTAATCATTTTACATTTTAAACATTTAATGTTAAGTGCTACAAGTTTTAAATACATGAACGTACACATCAGCGTCATTTTTAAATATATTACAATGTTACACCCTGTAAGATACTTAAGCCCACTTTCAAATTAAAAAATATATATACATATATATATATATATATATATATACAATAAACAATTACACACAATCATCCCTGTAATATTGAAATTACATATATATGTATATTCATATATATAAACACTTATATGGAGCTGCAAACACAGACGTTTACATTTTTAAACACAAATGTGTATATACGCGCAAACACGTGAGTACACATACATATTCATTACAAAGTATGAACATACTTGTATATCGAGAAATGAACGTGTTATAATTTTTTAATTTATATATTATTAATGTTTTTAATTTGAATGTATAAAGTTTCATTTTATAGTGCACAAATATTTCGCAGGAAGTGCATGTACCTATAAGTATGTGTATGTAAATAAATATGTGTATGTATGTGTGTTAAAACAAATCTGTCAGCATACGTTAATAACTGTATATATATATTAGTCCGTGGATATACATGAGCCTATGCACAGGTATAAACCTGTGAGAATACATAAAATTTTGAGTATATATTAACGCACATATGTATATATACATATATGCATTTTAAAGGAGAAGAAGTACTGATTGATCCATAACACATTGGTATATTGTGTGTGTATTTACGAATAAGATAAATGAGTACAATAAACAGTGACGAAAACAAAAATAATGATATTGAGTTATGCTCCCCAATAAAAAATTTGTTTTTTTATTGTCTTGCCTTAGAAACATTTCATTTTTTACTTACGTAATTATAACAACATTATATTTTATGAATTGAATTAAAATGTTTATCTAAGTGAAAATACGTGTTTTTTCTTTGACCTTTTTTTTTTTTTTCTTTTTTTTTTTTTGTTAATGCTATAGTTCTATGTCAATAAAGTAAATATAATTATATAAAACTTTTTAATTTATGCTTTTAAATATTTTTCCATTTTAAATACTTTCATTTTGTATGTTTATATAATATTTATAACAAAATGTAAAAAGAAAAATAATAAATTAAAAATACAATTTCTTTTTTTTTTTTTTTTTAATTTTACAAATATTCATATTGATGTATAATGTAGGATATGCGAATGCTTATCACCAACACAGCCGCATATACATTTACATATACCTGCATTTATACGTGTATATGTGCATGTTTACGCATGTATATATGTATGTATATATGTATGCATGTATGTATGTATGTATGCATGTATGTATGTATGTATGCATGTATGTATGCATGTATGCATGTATGCATGTATGTATGTATGTATGGTGTTTAAGCATATTCCTTTAAACATATATATACATATATATACAGGGATGTGAGTGAGTGTGCGTACTTATCCACCTATACATGTGTGCGTATGCGTATAAATACCAAACGGTTACATATGTGCGAAGAATATACACTTTTAATATACCAAATAAATGCGTCGGTTGTTAAAAAAAAGAATGTTGTGATTTATGTACACGTATAGAGATACACATATTTTTATGCAAAACGAAGAATTAAAAGAGATACTAAATATAAAATTGTGTAGTGAGTGAGTGAGGTGTTCAGGTTGTATGATGTATCTTTATAATTTTGTTCATTTATGGAAGTGTTACATTAATAAATAGAAATAGTTATATGTTCTTCCCATGTATATATATAAGAAGCGATATATCTTTTATACGTGTGTATAAATAGCAGTACATATTTCACATGCGTATGCATATATAAGTAGTAGTATGTACCTCATATTTGTATATATATATATATATCTATTTTTATATGTATGAATATGAAATAAGTCTTTATTTCACGAATATTTTTCATTATATAATTTTTTTATTATTTTCTAATCATTTTATCTTATGTATTTTGTATGAACATTAATACGATTTTCTGTAAAAATATTTACGTATAGATCTTAATTTTTCTATTATATTTTTTATTACTTTGCCTTTCAAAGAAAAGGCATCAGTCTATATTGTATTTGCATTTCTCATTATTTAAATATATTTATGTGTCTTTGTGTCTGTCTTTCTGTCTATATATATATATATATATATGCATATACGTACGTTCGTATAGAAGCCCCGACAATTAACATTAATTTTTTTTACCCATTTTTATTAATAGAGAATAATGAGCAGATGTTGGTAGCATCTTTTAAAGTTCTATAAGTTATATATATTTTTTATTATTTTTAAAAAGAGTTAGCCAAGGAAAAGTACTTTTATATGTATAAGTATATATGTTTATATAGTTTATATAATATATGTCGTTGAAAAAAAAAAAAAAAAAAAAAAAAAAAAACGAAATCATTTATTTCCTTTTTTTAAACGCATTTTTTATTTTTAATTTACCGTATATTAAATATACCAATGCTAATCTAGACTATAATTAGAATAATTCTTTGTTTATGAATTTATCTTTAATACGTTTATATATGTATATATACATATATATATATCTGTATTATGTTTTTATCTCGACATTAACATGCATGTATTTATATATATCCTGCCTTAAAAACTTCTGGTGTACTTTTTTTATACGCTGTGAGGAAGCAAGGCATAGACATCCTATTGCATATCCTGTAACATTGTCTATATATATATTTGTCGAGGTTTTTCATTCGCGACAATACACATTTGTGTTTTTTCCGTATTACTATTGTTGTACATTTTTTTTCAACATTGACTTATGTTTTTATTTTCCATATTTTTATAAAGTAAATATATATAAATGATATTATGGCTTAATAATTTAATAGTAGTTTTTAATTATGAAATGATTCATCTATAATTGCGTAACACATGACATAACTATTTATGTATGTATGTACGTATGTATGTATGCATGTATGTGTGTACGTATGTATATACGTATGTATGTATGTATGTGTGTACGTATGTATATATATGTAACACTTCGTAAATACGTTATCATTGTTCAATTTTTCCCCCCATCGTCCTCATCTGTTATTTTAAGAATTTAAAATTTTCCATGTCTATATATGCATATAAATGAACACTATATATATATATATATATACAAGCGACATGAACATAAATGTTCTTTTACATGACTCTTTAAATATAATTTCGTAAAATTATTTTGAATACAATTTAATTCATTCGTGTCTGTACACATTTTCCAATTTTATGTCAAATTCTTTTTCTTGTCCTCCATGTAGATGTATATTTATATGTATATGCATATATGTATATATGTATCTATGTACGAATGCATGTCTATATGTGTTAGTAATTTACATACTTTTTATGAACTACATATGTTTATATAGATATATATGCATGTATATGTTTATTCATATGCAGCAAAAGTTTGGGTCCAATATAAGGCAAAATTTAAAAATCTCTTTACTTACATGTGCATGAATTTTTACTGAATCAAAATTTCAAGAGTATTGTATATTCATATATTCGTATATTTGCATATTTGCATATTTGCATATTTGTCTATTTCCATATTTGTATATTTGTGTATTTGTACATTTGTATATTTGCATATTTGTGTATTTGTATATTTGCATATTTGTATATTTTCATGTTTGTATATTTTCATGTTTGTATGTTTGTGCATTTCCTTGTTCGTATATTTTCATGTTTGTATGTTTGTACATTTCCTTGTTCGTATATTTGTATACTTGCATATTTTGTTTGAAGTAGCGCAACTGTTCACCAGTATATGTGAACTTCTATTTATATACGTATACTTGTGTACATGCTGAAGCACATACATCAAAGCATATGTACGAAAGGTATATACATACGTATACATAATTGAAGACGTAAAAATTTTTATACTATTACTTAAAAGTATATACATCGCATATTTTGAGAAAAAAAAAAAAAAAAAAAAAAAAAAAGGTTAATAATTTTCCATATTATGATCACGGTATTAACCATTTGAGTAATTTGGTTTATATAAATAATTGCATACGTATTAATTAGAAAATGGATGATACCTACAAAAAGGAAAATGCCAACATGAGCAATTCTAGGGAAGGGGAAGGAGAAGGAGAAGGAGAAGGAAATAATTTTGTGCAAAATAGTAAGGGAAATGATATAATTTCCAAAGGTTCCAAGGTACCCAAAAATTTGAAAACAAATAATGAAGTAAATTTGAATGAAAATAGCAACATATACAGCTCGGATTATAACAATATGTGCAACATTAAATATAGAACACCTAGTGGTAAGGAATCTGGGAATAAAAAACAAGAAATGAATGAAGCACTTAATAAAGGCAATGAAAACAGTAATGCAGAAAAAAATTTTAATTTTAATTTTGGAAAATCTCACAAGAATAATATAAATAAAAATTATAACAAGAATTTTCCTAATGATATGAAAAAGAATAGAAATAATTTTATAAGTACAAATCTTAAGAGTATGGATGATGTAAATAGTGTTGCTAATTTTAATGAACAAGGAGTTATACGAAGTTCAAATGATTCTGTGGAATATTTAAACTGTAATAAAACGAATCATGGCTTAAATGGTAAAAGTGATTTATTGGAAAGTAGGAACTCGAACAAAGACATGGATAACATAGCACACGATTTCTCGAACAAATGCGCAGTTATTCCTGACGCAAACGATGGAACAAGTAAGGTAAAGAATAATTCCGTATATAATAAAGTGACAAATTTGAACAACGGCAGCAACGGGAGCAACATTAACAGTGTGAATAACAATAGAGGTGATTCGTATGATCCATTAAATAAGCGTATTAATATGAGTAATTTTTCGAAGAGTGGAACAATTAAATTTAGCAACGCAACACGATTTAATAGCACAAATAATAATTTATTGAAAAGTCACAATTCGAAGAAGAAATTAAAAAATATGAGTAATATCTTACCAAGTGAGGTAAATACAAACACTGAGAAAATACATTCGACGATGAGGAGAAATTTCCATGTAAAAGATTTTACAGCTTTTGAAAATACGACAAAAAACGAAAATAACTTGGACTCTCTCACTTACGGTGTAGATAATTGCAGTGGGGGTAAATCGCACACCATTCCTAAGGACAACGAAAAGAATAACTGCAAATTAGATCTTAAAATGAATAATGGGAATAACATAGTTCATACAAATACCGTTAGAGGCAATAACGATAATATTTTAGAAATTTCACAAAGTTCGGCAAGTCACATTTCTCCTCACGATGTGAAGAAGCATTATTCTACCACAAATAATAATACTAACTTTAGTAATAATGGGAAAAAGAATAACTCTATTGAGACAACAGATAGTAGGGAAGATTACTACAATGCGGCGAATAATGATAGAAATTCAAAAAGTGGAATTAATCTTGACGACGACGAGGATCATGTGGAAAATGTTACTGACCATGATAGCGACATCTATGAGAAACTGTTTGAAGAGGGTGCTATTATGCATGGAAGTTTTATAAGAGATAAGAATTATAAGCAAAACAAGTTTATCAAAGGAAAGAACTTAAATTACATAGGAGATGGAAATGATATTGGGAAGCCTTTTTATTTACATCATGGTAATAATGCGAAGAAGGGAAGATATAGAATGAAGAATAGTAACAATGAACAGTTTAAAATATACTCGAATGATTATTTACCATTCAGAAATAGAGATAACATTTTCAATGATGATATGAATGATTACATCGAATTGATGAACAAGAATTTTAAGTATTGTAATGCTTCTGTTGAGGGTAATGCGAATGACGTGAAACCAGATTGTACGACAACGGATAGCACTATATATACAAATAATATTATGAATGCACATAAGAATATGGAAGAAGAGAATGATGAAATGCTTCATAATTTACACTATTATGAAAGTATAAATGAGCATCAAAATGAACATGGACGTGAGAATGAACATGAAAATATGAATATAATGCAGAGAAATTATGATGATGTGTTTAACAGAAACTTGAATTTATATTGTAGTAAAGAGAATAGAGCTAGTGTAAATTATTTTGAGAAAAATTCTGAATACGGGGATTCTTCGCAATTGCAAAAAAATTTTGGGTACTCTATGAACTTGAATGTCGATAAGAGCATGTCCTTTTTAAACTTTGATGACACGGGTGCAGAATGGAAATGCAACCCCATGAATGACTGTTTTGCCTGTAAAGAAAATGATCCTCTAAGTTCTACTATTTCTTATGAAAAAATGGCATTAAATGGGGTTTTAGATTTTGAAGGCAGAGGGGAATACAGCCTGAACGATGGGAATGGTGTATATAACAGGGAGAACAGCGATAGCATCAACTGTGATAATGACATTGTCGACAAGGATGGCATTAGTAGCAGAGGAAACAATGTCTCTACTAAGAAAGGCACTAACAGTGGCGATGGTAAATGCAGCAATAATAATATTAGCTGCACACGGGGCGATATCCACAGCGACGTACATAGCGACGTACATAGTGACGTCCGCAGTGACGTTCGCAGTGACATCTGTAGCAACAGCGGTGGAGCATTCCCCTTTTCGGCCTATAATGTATCAGGAAATTTTGACCGGTTGAGCAATTTCGCCTTAGCAATTCAGAACAATGAACACTGCAACAGTGCTTTGGAAAAAAACAGGAGCAACGCATTGTACAATGACAATCACGGGTTAGGTCTACATTTTGGTGAGAACGTGTATGATAAGTCAGGTAAGTGCATACATATAGAAAATATAAACGCTAGGAACAGTGATACCATATGTAGTAATTTAAATAACGATGAAAATCACATTACCAATAGTGACTTAACTTTAATGGATGATCATAATTTGGGATTTACAAATGGAGATAATTTTGTTGACAGCCTTTTTGCTAATCATACCAATAAAAACGCATTTGGCTATTCTAATGATCCAAGTTTCGCATATATGAAAAATAAAAATGAACATTCAAGAAATTACCCTGAGGAAAGAAACAGTTTTGCCCTTCCAGTTCAGTTCGAGTGTTTTAAGAAAAAGGAGAAGGGTAATGATTTTTCAAAAGTTGGGAAGAAGAAGCACTGCGTTCCCAAAAAGGGAAAGAGCAATTTGCACGGAAACCGCAAAGGGAATGTAGACGTTGGTGGTCATTGCAGTAGTAGTAGTGACAGTAGTAGTAGTAGTAGTGATAGTAGTAGTGATAGTACCAGTAGTAGCTTCAAGGAGAACAAAAATGGGGTAGTTAGTAAAGCTACGAAGAAGGATAACAGCGCAACGAGGGCAATTACGACCATTGCTGCTGCTACATGTGCGACTTCTTCTGCGGTTGTACCTTCTTCTAGTAATAACGATGTGGACGCTGAAAGAGAGGGAGCTACGAGTAACAGGAATTCCAGCGGTCGCAGGAGAAAGGGTGCTTTGACTTTGAACACAGACAAAAGCAGCAGTAATTACAAAAACGATGAGGAGTTTGGTGGTGTCAGAGATGGATGCGATATTGGCTGCACAAATGGGAGAAGTGCATGTGATGGGGTGGAAGATAAAATTGACTACGAGAAAATAGTGTGCGCTGGTATAAGCAAAAAATTTAGTAGCAATGATAAAGGTGATGAAAGTAGGAGAAACCCAAATGATCAAATGCTGAACGTGAGTAACATCAGCAATTACAGCACTAACAGTACTAACAGCACGAGTAGCAATAGTAGTAAGAGAAAATGCAAGAAGAACATATCTGGCAGTAACGGAAGTAACGACAATGAGGTAATTTGTAGTGGTAGCAACTGCGGAAGTGGAAATGGGTTAACCATGAACAATTGCAGTAATGAGGTTGTCGGTGAGAATGGCAACGATATGAATTTGAATGCATTGAACGAATCGAGAATAAATGTTGCCGATTTTAGCGATAATTTGTTACATTATGAGCAAGTTAAATTTAACAACTACACGTTTAAGAGCGGAATGGAAGGCAGTGACAACCGATCGAAAAATAATGACTTCTTAAAGTTTTCCCCTAACAACTTAATTAATAGTAAGTTTCACGAATGTACAAACAATAATGCTTTTGTAAATAGCATATATAACTCGCATAGGGATGAGGGTACGAACGACAAATCGAACTACGCACAAGTAATGAATATGGGCAATGATGATGAGGATAATAATGATAACGGCAACAATTTTGGTGAAGTTGGCGAAACTGGTAGTGGTAATAGCAGAGGCAATAACAGTGTCAGCAATGGTCACATTAAGATCCGTGACTTGGGTGATAATAGGCATTATGGAAATCTGATGAATGAGGACAATTTGCACGTATGCCCTAATAACATGAAGGATGTTATTAATTTGGACAGGGGATTTTTTAACACTCCAGATTTTTTTACAGCATCTAATGATAACTATTCGTATAATGAGAACATGGAGAAAAAGGAAGCATACCACTTACCAATTACAAATAACCCATTGGAAGGTAATGGAGATATAAATTTAATAACCACTGATAAGGAAATTATTGATCCTGTTTTCTGCTTTAACAATGAGAAAAACATGAAAAGTGGTTACATCATGAATAGAGAAAATCTCAACATTATTAATAACCATTTGGGGGTAAACAAAAATGCAGAAATGATATTCAACATGAATAGGAAATTAGGCATTAACTATGCCATACACAATGAACACGATATTTACCATAACGTAAGTAATGGAGGAGGCATGTACAATAATTATAGTGGTGAAAATGCTTTTTATAATGTAAACGTGAACCATACACAAAATGTCCTGTACAAAAATATGGGAAACCTGGAAAATTTGAATGCACACATGGATGGTAACCCCGTAAATATGTGCATATACAATCAAATAAGGGAGATGGAAGAAAAAGGGAACGGCAATGTATGCGGTAGTGCTGGTGTCACGGGTAGTGGTGTTGTCACAGGTAGTGGTGGCGGAGGAAATAATGAGAACCACCTCTTTCTCGTGGATGACGGCGAATGTGCGATGAACAATATCGAAAATGTGCTATATAATGAGGTGAATAATTTGCAACATCACGAAGTGAAATACGGCAACTCTGAAAATAATGCGAACTTATGCGACGGTCTAGTCGAAAATGATAATAATTTGGGTTGTAACATTAACCGAATTGAGAACAATATGGAATTTTTGTTAGATGATAAAAATGGTAACTGTGACCCAGACCACGGTCATGATCATCGCCAACGCGAGAATGATAATTTAAGAGGCTGTACTATTGGTAATGTGAGCGGAAACGCTAGTGGCAATAATGTGCATGGTAATACGAATGAGGAAACCTGTCGTGACCATGAAGAGTTGAATATTCATGCAAAATGTTCTATGACGAATGACAAAATTACGGAATTGCAAAATATTATTAACAGTTTGAAGTTTAAGAATAGACAATTGGAAAAGGAACTAACTGAAGTGAAAAATATGCATTTAAAGAAAAAGCAAAATATGATTTTAAACAGTTTAAGTAATAAAAATGATGATATGAGTAGCTACTCAACATATAAAGATGATACGAATAATTCCGATTGTGGAAGTATTGACAATGCAAATAAATATATACAGAATATTTTAAATGACAAAGAGAAATACAATTATGATACGAAAATATCAATTCAGAAATTTCATTTAGCATATACAAATAATTCAATTGGTAAATTAAAAATAGCAGCCCAAAGAGATATTAGTGGTTCTTTTATGGGACCTAAGGGAATACATGTAAAAACTATAAAGTCTTCATTACACATTTCTGTTTATAAAAGTGCAAAAGATGTGTGGTTTCCCGGTTTTGCTGATAGTCATGTGTTTTTACTAAAAGGAAATATCTTCGGTATTTTAAGGGCATGTCAATTGCTATACCATTATGTAAAATCAAAAATGTCTTCGTCTAAATGTTGCATATATCTAGTTGCTCCATTTGAGTGTGTGCAGAAGTTGTTAGCAGATGGGTGCAAAAGAATGGCCATTATAAAAGAGGAATGCGGTGCCGATGTGCGGTTAGGAAATTTATACGTACAAGTGCATGAGGGGTTCACAGAAAGGTTGATGGAAATAAGAGGAAATGAAGTTAGTGTGGATTGCGCCTTGGAAAAGCTAGTTATCTTTATGCAGTCTTGTTTTTCCGTGCAGTCCTACGACTACGAGCTGTTGAAGTATCCCTGTCGCTCAGTGTTAAATTTGCAGTAGTGTCAACTAGGAGGAGAGGGATAACGAAATGGGAACAGAGAGCGAAGAGCAGAGAGCGCAGAACGGAGAACGCAGGCCAGAGAACAGTGCTGAACATTCATCAGTTTTTGGAAGTATGATGGTATTCGTAAAAACGCTTTGTTCTTATAACCGTATAGTGAGATATTTCATTGAACATGTTTTGACTGAACGTTTGATTTTTTTTTTTTTTTGATCAGCAAAAGGACATGCGATAAGACAGATAAATGTGTACAAGAAGGAATATTATTTTACAATATTATTTGTTTAAGTGTTTCGTTTTTATGTTATTTATGCGATATGCAGTCTTTTTAACAAGTATATATATATATATATATATATATATATATATATATATATATATATATATATATATATATATTAGTACCTTGCTATGTGCGTATGCAATGCATGTACGTGTGCACAGCTAATGTATAAAGCGTGCACATGCAAGTGCCTATACGTGTGCATATAACCCAGTAATATGTTTTCCATATGTCTATTTGTTCGTGAAAAGAGGAATATTCCATTCTCCTTTCCCTACCTATTTTTCCAATATCTTCTTAACATTTTTTAATTTTTTTTTTTTTTTTTTTTTTTTTTTGTGTCCTATATATAAGTTGTTTAGTATAAAGAGTTTTTTTGTATATCCTCTTTTTATTTTTTTGTTATATATAGTTCCTTTTTCTTTTTCTTTCTTCTTTTTTTTTTTTTTTTCCTTATGATCTTCACAAGCATACTTTCATCACATTTATTTAATAATTTACTTTAATGTTTCAATAATTAATATTTATAATTATGTACCATTTTTTTTTTTTTTTTTTCCTTAATTTTTTTTTTTTTTTTGGTAATTGTAATCATAATATTAATTTACATTAGAGAAATTTTTTTTTAAATGTTGTACAATATGAATATGTTTATGTTAGATTAAATGAATTTTTTTTTTTTTTTTTTTTTTTTTTTAACTATGAACTATAGTTTTATTAAATTATGTCATAATTTTATCTTGATTTGTAGCGCCGCCTTACCTTTTCTTGCTACGAAAACGTAAAAGTGCAGAAAGGCGGAGAAGCAAAAAAGGCTAAAGGGACAATAAAAATATTATGAAGGCATAATTGATATGAAAACGGAACAACACGTTAGTAGTGCCCTATTATTGTGCCATTACTTTTAGGGTTATACCTCCCTTTTTGTTATCTCCTTTTTTGCGAAGTTTGAAATTGAAATTGCAGTTTGTGCATGGGAATCATTTAGGTGTTTTTCACAAAGAGTATACTTATTTTTATATGTGCAATGTTGGAAGGTTTTTTTTTTTGAGGGATATTCCCCCCATGCTGCGAACATACTTGTGTTTTTTTTTTTTTTTTTTTTTTTTGCTTTGCATAGCAAGCAAATCGTGTCTAACAGGTAATACATTTTGCCACTTGTAGTATATAGGTATGTTCCCATGATATATTTCCAATCACAATTTAATTGAAATCTGGAGTCATTTTAAAAAGTATAATTCGTAATTTTTGTATGAAAAACCATGATGACAAATGGATATAATTGAAATTAAAAAAAAAAAAAAAAAACAGCATAACATGTAAGTACAACTACCTCGGATTTTCCTCACAAATGCCGTACGAACGTTTGCATGTATGCACGTAAGCTTCCCCGTACCAATCTGTGTTTTTTTTTTTTTTTTTTTTTTTTTTTTTGGGTATGTACGTATTTCAGTGCATACACCCCACACGAGCATTGTGTGCACACATAGAATAAGGTCCAAATAAAACCAAGTCACATTTTTCGGCGCACCATTTTTTGGTTACATTTAAGAAATACAGTATTCTTTACTCTGTTTATGCATACATATAGAAGAAAAAAAAAAGCGGAAAGATGCTTCGACAAAAAAGGAAAAATAGATAACCGTTTGCAAGGGGGCCTCTTTACAAAAAGTAAGAGAAAAATGTTTATATACTTGTTACAAGGCGGAGATGGTGAAGTTTGCAAATAGGGAAAGCATCAAAATTGCAAAGGAGTGAAGTCAAATTTGAGCAATTCATGCTTCTTATTAGGGATCATTCCATACATTTTTCCCATGTGTAATTAACACGATAGTGTATATAATTCTGTCCTAAAATGTTAGAGGATATTTTGCGTTATTAATTCTATATCCATGTCAGTAACGCAATGTTCACGCCTCTCCCTCTTGTATAGTTATTAATTTTTGCAAAAAATTGTAACAAGGGTTATGCGAGTAATGGACTTTTGCCTATTCGATCACTTTCCCGGTTCATCTGAGCCCCATTTGGCATTTACCATATGTGCACATGTGCATATGCATAAGCTAAGCGACGCACGCAAGCGCACAAAAGAATGTAACCAAACTGCGTTGCGTTGAATTTTGTGTTACGTCAAACAGTCTCCTTATAAGCTGTGTTCTACATCCAAGAACATATGGGAATAATTCATCCCGTTAAGACAACCACCCAAGTAATATTCCCTTCGACAAAATTTTGTGGAATGAACCTGTTTTTTATCTAATTATGAATGCATTAAAGTTGTACCGGTGCAAACACATAACAGATGTTTATGCAAAAAATAAGGAAATTTTTGAGTACTTGAACATTCTACAGTATGTAGATGGCCTATATGAAGAAAAGAGTATAAAAAATGTTAAGGTATTTATTTTTGATACCTTTTACAATTTAGCGAGTGAGGAAGGGGGAGAAAAAAATGAACAAAAAGAAGAGTTTCATGTTAGTGCGCATAAGTTTTGCAAAGGAAAAAATTTTGAGGAACACATCGTAACATTCCCAGGGGAAATATCTATCAGTAATGTGAAGGAAAATCTTTCAGCTTCTCTTCAAAATGAGTCCTTTTATTCAACCCATCCTTATATCCATCACCTTGATGTGATCCCAAGTCACTGCAACTCACCTAGTGAGGGTAGACCTCCAAATGAAGTGAAGTACTGCGAACTGTTTATCTTTTATGACAGCGTGTTTGAGGTTGATATGATATTCAAAACTTTAGGATTGAAAATATATGAGTATCCTTTTCAAATGGAATATTTAGATACTCTAAAGGAGAAATTAGTTCTGTGCAAATTACAAAGCAGTAAGGTGCAGAACAAAGATATGGAAGAAAATACCGACCTATCACTTTGCAGTTATAAAAATTCGAAGGTGAGAATAATATTAGAATCTCTAGATGTGTCATGTCTTAGTGCCTTTTCGGGAACCCTAATAAAATTACCCCTCGAGATAGGTGCAGACAAAAGGGAAATTATTTCAAAAATAAGAGAAGTGACAACAAGTTTTCTCATATACTCAAAAAATATAAAACATGTTGATATAGATATAAATGGTAGTTCTACCTTTACATGGGAAAAGGAATGCAAAAGTGTTAATATTTCCACTTTCCAAGGAGAAAGCAACCCTTGCAAGGAGTTAAACTATTTCTGCGTTGAATGCAAACATGATGAGGAAGTTAGCAGCTATGTTGTATATGGCAGTAATGTCGGAAACATTGACAGTATTTGCAACGGTTACGATGCACACCTATATTTTGTGCACAGAGGAAAAAAAGGGTCTCAGGAAATGGAAAAGTGGGAGGAAACAGGTGCAGATGTAGACATAGACACCATTTGGGGTATAAATTATGTAAGAATTGTAGAGGACCTCCCAATATTCTTAATATCAAAAAATTATGAAAAAGAAAAATTAAAAAATTATGTCATTTGCAACGACTCTGTTTGTTCTTCCATATGTCAAGCATATATACAATTTTTACTACTACTAAGACAGTTTAATATTTCAAATAGAGATTACGATTTTTCTGCATATCTCCCAATGTTACATACAACAACTAAGGGAATATTTGACAGTGTCCTATACTCATTATATAAAGAAATATTTCATGGAGAAAATAAACTAAAATTATTTTTTAATGGATTCACATGGTTACATTTTAACGAATGTATTTTCATACCAGAGGGATTAAAACAAATATTACATAATGGTATATTAGACATAGTTCAATTTTCCAAAATAAAGACTTTACTCTTTTTAGAAAAAAAAATAATCAATGGTATACAGTACCATTTGATAATTACTTGTAAGGACAAAAATCATTCATTACTTAAACTATTATGTGAACATATTTTAAAATATATAAACATAGACTTCAGTTCTGAAAATGTTATCTCTGTAGATAGTCCTCCTATTAATAACGTATCAAAAGGTCAGATGAATATAAAAAAAACTGCTAATTTTTTATGCGATATTGTTATAAGGAATATGAAATATGTACGCTTCGAGAATTCTCTTCCTATTTTGGTTTTCCTCATACAATTGAATGAACATTCTGTTGACAGACTTTTACGACATTTTCCCTGTTTTCCAAATGAAGAAAAAAAACTGAAAAAGTTGGATGAGTTGATATTACCTCTAGGGAAGGAATATTTCAAGGGGGAACTTTCTCCTGTTGGGCAAATTGTCAGGGAAAAACTTCCTCCCGTTGGGCAAATTGCCAGGGAAAAACTTCCTTCCGTTGGGCAAATTGCTAGGGAAAAACTTCCTCCTGTTGAGCAAATTGCCAGGGAAAAACTTCCTCCCGTTGGGCAAATTGCAAGGGAAAAACTTCCTCCTATTGGGAGAAACACGCAAGGGGAACTTTCTCCGAACGGCGAAGAAATTCCAAACAGAAAGGACATAAATTGCAAAAATGCGAAGAAGCGTGGGGAGAGCTTCATTCATAGTGAAAATATTATATGTAGGCAGCTCATACATATGATGAGAGAGGAAGATATCGAAAAGCTAAAGTCGATGGGTCTAACCGTTACTGTTGAACAGTACAACTTAAGTGATAACATAAATGACATTTTAGACGATTTGGAAAAATTGTTTTTTAGTTCATATAAATATGAAAAGAAGATAAAAATTTTGAAAAAAATAATAAGCCAGTTAGAAAAAAATATTACCCTTTTGGAGGACCCAGCGGTGTTACAAAAATGTAGGGAAACATTCTTCCTTCCTACATTTAAGGGAAAAGTTATTGGCCTTTCCGACACGGGGGATATCCACCCTGTGCATGGCCACACCCTAAGGGGGATGGTTCCCAACAAGGGGGGGCTCTCTCTGGAAGTGGCACCTAATGTGCCTCCTGGCGTAGCTGAGGAAGAAGCTGTGAAAGCAAAGAATGTATCTTCCAGTGTATCCGCAGATGTATCCCCCCAAAGTAGCAGTCACGCGGACATGCCAGGTGATGCGAATAACAGCACAGCGCGTGTTGGAGATATGTGTGGTGATATTTTCCCGAAATTTTTTTTCCGAAAGGGGAAAGAGGAATATGTAGAGGATTTCACCAGAATTAGTGACGGTTACGATAAAAAATATTTTAATCTCATATTTTTAAAAAAGAAAATTTACAGTATGGAAGATTTTAGTATATCCCCACAGTTGAGTTGTCTACTGAATCTGCATAAAAAACCGTCAATAGTAGATGTATTAGATCATTTTCAATTGTTAATTGAAAGGCATAAACAAATTTATATACAGAATATGTACAATCTGTATGAAGACATATATAAATGTTTTGAAAATTATATGGTCCAATTAAAATCAGGAGAAATGCTAAGTAGTAGTGAAAATAATTATGATGAAGTAATGGAAAAGAAAAATACAACAAATCAGTATGAAATATTTAAACAGTTCGTCCAAAAAAAAAATATCTTTTATATTAAAAATAAACATTGGAGAGCTTCTAACGTATTTTTTTTGAAAAGTAGTATCCCTTTTAATATTTTTATATGTGATTTACCTAAGGAGTATGCATTGAAGTATCCCAATTTGGTTGCTCTTAGTGGTGTTAAATTAAAATTAACTCATTCAAAGATAGTTAATACATTAAACGAATTGAAAAACAAAATGTTTAAAAAAAGGAATGAAAATAGTGTACAAAATGGGAAAAATATACGTCTAACCGGTTTACTAAAAATTTCCTATATCAATATATTAAACATGATTGATATAGCTACATGTGATAAGTTTCTCTCAGCTGCGAATGAAAATATAGAAAATGTGTATTCTATGCAAATAGAAAATTCTATATATAGTAATAAATTAGAAACATGTGATGGGATAGAAAAAAAACCATTGAGATGCTCCTGTTTTGACAACATATATTTGCCTAACAATAATAACTTTTTGATGAAAAGGGAAGATTCTATTTATAGTATGAATTATCTATCCTTTAAAGGAGGAATAAAGAATGAGTATATAGTTAATAAGGACGTTAAAGTAAGTGTAATCGATTTGTTGAGGATTCCCAAGAATGGAAAAGAAATATGCATTGGGAAAAAGGTGGGAAAGATGGAAAATGGAGTGGAAACATCTTCAAAGGTAAAGATGGAGGCATATAAAGAAAGTGTCTACCATGGTGACAAAAAAAGCGGTACATGTCTCGTTCAGAAAAAGGGTAATAGTATCCTCCCCTTACGTGGTGTAAAAGCAGGGGAAAACCGTGTATCGGAAAAGGGGACCATTGGGAAAAGAGGAAAAGGAGATATAGGCAAAGAAGTTGACCACATGGAAGGACGAAAGAAAGAGTTCATGCTGAAAAGGCAGAAAGAAATTATTCCACTTAATAAATGGGGAAAAAAGTCAGTGCCATCAAAAATTTGTGACCCTAAGAGGACAAGTGCTGCGAAGAGAAAAGCTCCTCTAAATGTTGGGGAAAAAAGCATAATAAATAGGGAGAACGAAATAAGCGAAAATCTTTTATTTAAGGAAATAAAAAACTTGGTTCATTTTTTGGACGACATTGGATGTTTCGATGTAAAATTTATCATCGACAGGAGAGAGTTTAGTGAAGACTATTTGCCTAGGCACTTTTTAAAACGGGCATGCATGTACCTCTACGTAGGTTATAAACGGGAGCGTTGGGAAAGCGCTAAAAAGGGGGAAATCGATGCGAAAGGCGAATTGGTTGAAAAGGGTGGATACCAACAAAACCAATCGATTGACAAAATACGACTAAATGAATACGCAACTTCTCACAACATGACACACTGCCGAGAATATGTAAATGCAGACACAAGTACATTACACACTTTTGACTCTTTGACTGATTTGATATGTTTATATCTTTATGAACATTTTACATCCATACTGGACTATTCTTTAGTACTAAGTGGAAACCGTTTTTACGAGTGGTATGCAACGAGTAAGGAAGAAAATGGGGGATATATCAAGAAGGATAATAACAATTTAGATAATAATGAAAACGCTTTGAGTAACCCAAATGGCAACCTGGATGTGCATAAGTCTGCTGATGTGTGCATCGGGGGGAAAGAAAAAAATGGTTCGTTGCATGGAAAGGGCAATATTAATAATAGATGTAAGACAGGCAGTCTAAACACGAGTGGACATAACAGAATTGTGTACAGGAGAAACTGCGCTTTCGATAAAAAGGAAGAAGAACTGTTAAGAAGCATGTTCTTATGTAATTATTTCCAAGGCGTCGGGAATAACACGGGCAAAAGTGGGAGCCTGCACAGAAACCCCAAAGTGAGAAGTCTCCGTAGTTTGCAACATTTGAGGAGCGAGAGCGAAAGGGGGACACGCAAAAGCGGGGTGAAGGGGAAAAAGGAACTAGACGATGCTTCTGTAAAGAGAGACCATCTCAAGGGATATTCTCCTAATGAAAAGGAGAAAAGTGAAAATAAAATGATGATGTCTTTGATCAGAAGTGACGAAACTGTTTTCATTAGACTGTACAGTAGGCGAAGATTATCAACAAGCAAAATTATTGAAAAGGTTTTTTTGGAATGCAAAAAATTTAATGAAAAATTTTTCCTTTTTTCAAAGAATCTCACTAAAATGGATTTTATAAAAATTAATGATAAAGATGGAAAGGTAGAGAACATAGCAAGTTTAGGCGTGAGCATGTCCGAACATCATTTTCTATTGAGGGAAAAGTTTTACAACTCCCGGTCAGGAGAAAATATGGGCGAAAGGGAAAGTAGTGCACTTGGAGGAAAAGGAAACATGAATGAGAAACAAAAGGCAAATGTAGCTGGGGAAGAAGGAAAGGTAGAAAACTACACATGTCAGAATACTCCCAGTTTAGAAATATTTTTGCAATGTCAAATGTATAATGGTAATAAATCGAGCAGATGGATTATCGGTTTGCTTAATAATGTGAGTATATCCATTTGTTATGAACATTATCAACTTTTTCGTAAACATTACTTATTTCATAATTTAAATATAATTTCGTTAATTGACAGTTTACCGATGCATGTTAAGTGTAATTTATTTGAGAGTAACATGTACAATTGGAAGAAAATGAAAAATGAAAAAAAATTTAAGGAGGTGATCTACGATCTATCTCTTCTGTATATACACTTTTTAAAATTAGCTCATCGAAATGCAATAAAAAAATTACTAAAGCGGGACAGTAATAGAATACTGTACAGGCATAAGGGGAAATGGGTAAAGAAAAAAGTAGTAGAAAAATATGAACACGTAGGAATGAGCACAGAAACGAATACTAGTAAGAGTATCAGCCTGAAGACTGAACAAAATCGCAAGGTAGTAAAACAGGGAATTGGAGAAGACAAGGATAACTATGTCTACATAATTGACAAAAAAGAGGGGAAAAACTTCAGCGAAATATATGAAATTTTTAAGAGTAAATATCTTAACTTCGTTCCAAAGAGGTATGAAAAGAATGATTTATTTTGTACCGTTGTTAAAAATGTTTTTCTGAATTGTCATGAACTTCAAATATTACCTTGTCTCAAAAAAAGGGATAAAATATACACCCTTTATTGGACACATATGAATAATTGTATTAATATATACCCATTTTGCAAATATTTAAACGGGTTAACTTTTTTCTTACTAGATCTTGGCTTAACAGTTTTACTACCCTTCTATGAAATTGATAACATAGTCCATATGCACAAAACGGTTAATTTCGATTGCAAATTTGATGAAAGTGTGCATAAAAAAGAGAAAGTAGAAAATGGTATCAGTACGCAGAATGAGAAGGTTATCGTAAGTAATGAGGATGGTGGAAGTCTCCTCTTCTCAGACGAGAAAGAGAAAAAAAACATCGTTTTTCCTGTTAATAACAATTCAAGGAAGGAGAAAGGATATGAACATGTGCTAAATTTGACACCCCACTATTTAAGAAGCAAAATAAAATTACATGTACACACCTACATTTTTTTTATAAAAGAATGTTTAGACGAAAAAAATGTCTCCGCAGTTGTGTATTTACTAGATTACATTTTTTCCGATTTTAAGAAACATGATTTGGGTGATACGTTTTTTAAATGCATAAAGAGTATACCACTGCTGGTGATACTGAATTTTGGCACATCATACATAAAGGGAAAGATAGACAGTTATATTGTCCCAGAGCAGATTGTAATGGGAGAGAGGAAAAACATTTGGGGAGACAAGGAAGATGATGGGAGAATTGAACAAAGGAGTGGCGAAGTGAATGTCGAAAGTTCATGCTTTGGGGAAAGGTCAACGTGTCCTTCACCCTGTAGGAGTGAACAAATAGAAAAGAACGTTGTACCCGTTTTTACAGAGAACTCTCTCAAAATTAAAAATAACATTTTCGACTCAGACGAATTTTGCAATTTTGATTTAATTCATATTATTAAGTATGATGAGAGTAGTAAAATATATACATCTAAAAATTTTTACTTATTCGATTTGAATAATGTATTTTTTATAAATGTTTACTTTTATTCTATGTCTATTTTGTCAATCTTATTAGAAGCAAAAGTAGTTCAAAAACTGACATTTAGCAATTTACCTGAAGTGTTAGAGAATAATTTATATCCTCATCTTTTCCATTATTGTCACTCTTTCGATGTAAATGCAAACAGAGAAAGGAATTCCCCATCAAGTATGTATTATGATATCACTTGGGACGATAAATTCAATAATTGGAAAAGTGAGAGAAGTTTATCCAATGACTATAGGAAAGAAATCTGCTCTAGTAAATTCGAATCGTTGAATGAAAAAAATGAGGAAAAGAATAATCTTTTAAATGAACCCACTATATATAACGATATAAAAGTTTTATATGACTTAAAAATTATTGTCTACAATAGACTCTTTTTAGATATGATTATTGACTTATATCATAATGAAAATGAAACATCTACTTTTTTTTTAAGTACATTAAAACGATTTCGTTTATTAATAACATACAATATAATTAGAATGGATGAAGAAAATAGGTACATGTATATTCATAATGTAGATGACATAAAAGATATACTCAGTTTTAACTTTAATGATTTTACCATAGAGAAAATATTATTTTCCTTAGGATACAAAAAAATATATAATATATCATCTGAAGCGAATACTGTACTGGGGCAATATTTAATAAACAATTATGAAGATATTTTGATTTCTCTACATAGAAATGTAAAAAAGATTGATTGGTCCATTTTAAAAGCGAATGAAAGAAACTCTCTTTTACGTTCTTTTCTGGTAAACATGAAATTCAATAGTAATAATATTTCTTACTTGAAAACGTTGCCTATTTTTTACTCCCTTAATGATTCTACCTTTACAAATTTGCCAGATAGGGACACAACATATATCGTACTTAACACGAAACATATGGACGTTTTTATTTGCGCAATGTCGGCACTTACTTCCTACATCTGCAGTGGTAGAAGTGATGATCCACTGGTGGAAGGGGGAGGAGACCATTCGCAGGGGTATGTTTGTGGATGTATTTTCGGTGGGGGTAGCTGCACTGGTGTGTCTCCGTGCAGAAGCGGAGTGCAGACTGTTTCATGCAAATCTACAAATATGTATGAAAATAGCAATAGCACTAGCAATAGCACTAGCAATAGCACTAGCAATAGCACTAGCAATAGCACTAGCAATAGCAGCAGCAATAGCAGCAGCAGTAGCAATAGAAATAGCAAGACAGGAACTTACATGCAGAATCGCGTCGAACGGGTAAACGGCATTTTGCGTGCGACGGATCATAATAGTGGAAGAAGACATTTGGCAAATGAGAAGGAGACCACAATTTTAGACAGTAACATGGATGAAGTGAAGTCAAAAATGAAGTATATTTTCTTACACAGTTATAATGTTAATATGAAGTACTGGAAACATGTAAACATAGAATGCTGGGATGGGTATGACGTCATTACTCGTTTTTTCCTATCGATTTTGAGAAGTACTACTAGTGAGCAGGTGTTTCAGGCCATTATGCTATTTGTGTATAAAGTGTATGAGGACATTATTGAAAAAAGAGCCTTTCAAGTGCAGCAAAAGGATAAAGAGGTATCTATACCCAGCGATCCCACTGGCCCACGTATTGAGCGCGATGTGTGTGATGTAGATATGGCGAGCGGTGAACTGTCCTATGGCCAATTTTTAATGAACATTTTTAATGAACTCAAAGAAGTACGTCTACAATTTAGGGGAAACTTACAACTTTCGAAACTTTATAACGCAAACGATGCTGTATTTAAGGAGTTTATAAATGAAAAAAAATTGTTTAGCTTTACATGTCTAAACAATTTTCGCTATGAAAAGGAATTTTTAGAAAGCTTACATTTTCATGTTACACCTAGTATCCCAGAGTTAAATAATTTTCTATCCATTTTAGTTAATATTTTAAAAAGAAAAAGTGACAATAACGTTTTAGATGTATCTGAGACAGAAGGAATTTTAAGTGATATATGTCATGACTGCAGTAGTTATAAGGCGATGTTTGATGAAACTGAGTTAGGAAGAAAAATGGATTGCATGTTAAAATATGCGAATGATAACATGGGACTTTTGCTTAAAAAGAGAGACGAATCTTTTGATTACTTAATATGTACCTTGGTAGAAACATTGATAAATACAAAGAAATTTGCAAATCTGGTTAAAAATTACAAAAATGTTGAGAATTATTATGTAGAAAAAAGCAAATGGAAGGTTGAATATTTTACTGAAAGAGGGTACAAAAAAAATTGTGAGCTTGTACCTGGTCAAAGTAACAAAGACGGCTATCAGAATGGTGATGAAAACAAAACTAAAAATTCTCAAAACGATGTGGGAGAAAATAGGTCCACTAACGATGACCCCAGCGAGTGGAGTAATAAACAACAGGATATGTCTCTTTACCATCACGAGCAGAACAATAATAATGACTTCGAAAGTAAGCATGATGACGAAAGGTTTATTAATAATGGTGTTAACACGAATTTGAAATTGAGTAAAAGGAAAACGATATGACGTAATTTTACACACTACAGAAATTACCCACATGCCCATTACATAAGGGAATAACTTTGTAACAAAATTTTCGTACTTTATAAAATATAATAAAAAAATTGTGGAAGAGGTAAAAAAAAAAAAAAAAAAAAAATAATAAATAAGTAAAACGGGAGAAAATATAGTCAGGTCAACTACACAGCCTATTGCACATGTTTTATTATAATAGGGAACATTCTTAAGAAGAACTGTAGAACAAAAATAAAACGTGCAGGGATAATGTTTAAAAAATATACATATATATATATACACATCGATCGACGAGGGGGATAAGTGTAGCAACCGCTGTATATGCCATTTAGACATGCACAAAATTTGAGAGTAAAAAATATGACATGTACGTTCATTATAAAAGATCACATTGGGGGTTTACCCTTATTTATAAATACAGGCAGCAAACTTTAAAGCACAATATATGATTTACGCGTGCTGTAAAATTGTGGTGCAAAATGAAAAGATGCATGAAACGTATGCACATGGTTTATTGTTTTTTTTTTTTTTTGTCACCCATCTTTTCGTATTCATCACTGCCTCTTTTATTTGTTACATGTCACGTGCGCGATTCGAGTAACATGCACATGTACATGCGTCCATACATACATATCTTGGTGTGCACATTTATGTGTGCACATGTACATACTTGGGAACATGCATTTCTCAATTTTTTACACAAAAAACGTGCAATTACACATTTGTACGGAAAAGTTATTCGGCAGAATGCTCTTTAGTTTTATGCATTTGGTGCCTAAATGAAGGAAATTTTTTGTTGTATTTTTTATTTTCCATTTTTAAGTATAAAAAGTAATTTTTTTTTAAGTCGTTCTTTTTATAGTAATCTGGATGGAAGCATATTTTTCCATTTTTTTTTTTCAATATGTGTTCTTATTTTTAAAAAGGTTATGCAAAAGGACAGGCGTTGTTTCATTTTAAATATATTTTTTTGAAAAGATATATTTGCAATTAAGTAAAAACAAAAGTGAACATTTTCGAATTAAATACAAGCGCAGTAATTCCTCCAAAATGGTGAAAAATTAGCACCGCGTTTTTACAAGGCAATATATGCATACGCCCTGCATACAATTCGAAGGCGTGTGCTCCCTTTTTGGTCACAAAATGGGTAACGCTGTGAACAAAGTGTCATTTCTTAAAAATGACAGTGCAGGGGCAGGTAAGAATAATTCTGATAAGAAGTATAATATTTTAATGTTAGGCCTTAACGGTTCAGGAAAAACGACATTATTGTATCACAATTTTATTCCAGGTTAATAAAATAATTTGTAAAATTAATATATTGCTACATCGATAATGTAGTAACGGCGCTGTATAAATATAGCTGCGCATAAACGTAAAAAAAAATATAAAAAATAAAAAAATAAAAAAATAAAAATTGCATGGTGAACAACTGCATGAACATTCGATTTTCCATACTTGAAAAATAACTGAAATACGTTTTTTTTTTTTTTTTTTTACAATTTTGGTGAAAGAATGGACAAATCTGACCTCTTACATGGAACCAACAATATCTTACCACTACGAAGAAATAACATGGATAAATGGGAGGATTGGATTTTGGGACATTTCCGGAAATCCAGTAGTTAGTTTTAATTAGTATTACTCTGTGTTACATGGAACTATCATTATCATCAGTACAGTCATTGTTACTGCTACTCTCACATTAAAAATTGCGTATTTCCCCCCGCCCCCTACACACTGTTCAGATGAGAAACATTTGGCAATTAATTTACAGAAATGTAAAGGTAAATGCAATTTTATATGTTATCAACATTATGGATATATCTGATGAAAGCATATCGGAGAATAATACACTAATAAGCCTCCTACTGAATGACGAATGTTTGCAGGCATCTTGCATTGTTTTAGTTTTTAACACTTTTAATGACGTGAACAGTATAGATGAAACTATCAAAAACGAACTATTCATTAAATACAAAATTAAGGACTTAATTAATCATTATGGAAATAGAATTCACCATATTTTTGTAGACTGTAAAAGTTGTAAGTTGGACAAAAACTGGATGGATTTAATGCAGCAAATTTCCTATTACTTTTAGACAAAAAGTGCAAAAATTCGTTGTCCTCATCTCGAAGGAAAAAGTTAGAATTTCCCTTTTAAAAATAAAACGTACTACAGAGCAGGGAAAGAAATCATGACAAAATAAATCATTCTCCACGGCTTGTTTTTTTCATGGCGCAGGTGTACACATATATGCGACCTACTTTCCCCTTTAAGCTGATATAAATACTTGTTCGTTTCGTCACCATTTCGAGCGGGTTTTGGATTTGTAATTATCTATAAGTACGCATTTTGAAGCAATGTGAAAAACATTTTAAATAAAATTTCGTTACAACTTTGTAAATCTTCTCATAAAACGAAAATTGACAAAAAAAAAAAAAAATAAAAAATAAAAACAACACGCGGTGTAATAACACATGAAAAAAAAAAAAAAAAAAAAAAAAAAGTAATAAAAAAAATATGACCAATTAAGGCTTACTGTGGCAAGGTAACACATGCAAAAGTATTTTAAAATGGGAACATGTTTCAATTTAAATGATGTCAAAAATTTGAGAAATAACCAAGAAAGGGTTAATCCTTTAAAACGTTATGTTTGCCGGGTGAACTGACAAAAGGCTAAATATATAGAATTAAAAAAGAACAAATTTTTAATTAATAAAGTTTTGCATGCTGTTTCAAAGTAGACGAATGAATATACCAAATGGCTATAAAAAAAAAAAAAAAAAAAACTTTATTGACAACTTTTTCGCAGCAACAAAATAAGGAGCAAAAAGGATAATTGTCCCATGTTGTTTTTTCATTAATGCTTTTTATCAATTTTGTTCACACAAAAGTTGGAAAAAATGTTCAACGTATGAATAAGTTGAAATTGCAAAATGTGCTCTGCAGCGATAATGTATATGCATTCTATGTATGCGTTTGTGTATGTATATATACACTTATTCCCATATATATGTATATACGTACACAATTTTGTTTGTACGATAAAAATTGTATATCAAAAAAACATAAATCCTTGTAATCTTCCCGCTTGAGGATATCACCCCTTTTTAGCGAAGACGGGGTCAGTATGCCAATCGCCATGTTACATACATATATATATATATATATATATATATGCACTTACTAATGTAGATATACACACATACGCAAACTTTTTTACGCCTTTGGGCAAGTCACTCTTCACTTAATCTATTTTTGTACCGGTTTACAAAAAAAGTTGTCACAAAACGGAAACTCGTAAAAGGAAAAAAAAAAAAAAAATCACAAATCGCAAATCACAAATCGCAAATCACAAATCACAAATCGCAAATCACAAATCACAAATCACAAATCACAAATCGCAAATCACAAATCACAAAACGAAACAAAAAAGCTTTTTTCCCGATATGCGTAAAATAAGTATGGATGGCTGTAAAAATAAGTAAATACCATTGAAAGAAAAAAAAAAAAAAAAAAATCACACTAAAACAAAAGAATAATTCAATGTAACAATTAATAGCAATAGTTTTTAAGGCAGAGTTTAAGTAAAATTTTTTAAAACTGTTTATATTTATGCATACTACTAAACGTAAATACCTTTCGCTAGGTGAAAATTATAAGAAATTGAAAAAAAAGAAAGGTATTTTTAATAATGAAAAGGTGTAAAAAAGAAAAACAATGAGAAGAATAGAAATGAAAGAAAATGAACATGTTAAAAAATATTCATATATAATAAGAATTAATGCGAAACTCCCAAAATATAAGAAGAAATCTGTCAATTATATATTTAAATACATGAAAGCTCAATGGTAGTGAAATGAAACCGGGAAATACAATTATTCAAAACGAAGGTTTAGAAAAACAAATGGAAAAAGGAATAACAAGCAAAAACCAGAAAAAGAATGCTAACTTACCATTTCTAGAGCAACATCTGAAGAACGAAGATATCCTCGGGGAAAAGGAAAGGATTCCTGCACAGGGCACACCACAGAGCGCAGCACAGAACGGGGCGCATGGTGGTGCGGTGTCCGTAAGAAAAAGAGGAGATTTAAAAAGGTTAGCGGAAAATAGAGGAAATGAAAAGAAGGGAAAGTTAGAGCAAAATAGTAAAAGTGATAATAATAAGGATTACGAAGATGCTAGTGATGAAATGATCGATATAAAATCTGAAAATAACAAAATTTTTGATAAATACGGAAACGAGAACAGTTTCAGTAGAGAGGAAAATTACGAAAAGGATGGCAGTGGTTCGGTGAGTAAGAACAGCAAAATATTTAACGATAATTACGAATGTGCATATTGCACATGGGATGAGGATGAAAATAGAAAAGGAGATAACAGAAAAAGAGATTTAGGGAAAGATAACTCTTACTTTTCGGAGAGCGAGGGTACTTACATTAGCGATATGAGCAAAAATAGGTTGGGTGTAAAGAATGAAAGCTGTTGCTGCTGCTTCAAGAGGGGAAGAAGGCCCGGCAGTGGTAGCGATGGACATTGTGGTAACAGTATCGGTAAGAAGAAGAAAAAAAAAAAGGATTCAAGCAGCGAACTAAAAAATATGGACTGGTTAATATACACGATTAGGTATATGGACTACCGAAGGCTGAGAAGAAGATTCAATGGGATTAGGAAACCTATATCAAAAAAAATAGTGTTTATAATAACGATATTTTGCCTAATTTTAATATCATGGAAATATTTTAAAACGTCTTATGAAGATAATAGGTTGTCCATCAGTTTCGAAATTCAGACATCTTTTTTATTTTTTGTGGAGGCAACATTAGCAATTATTGGTATAATAATTTTTGCTAAATTTCAAACTCGTTTGAGTTTACATTGGCCCATTTACGCATCTTATATATTTATAATATGTGCATGCATATTGTTAATATTTTACGAAAAGGATAAAACTGATAAGAATTCAAGGGGAGAAAATATTCTGATGATATATGGAATAGTTCAATTATCATTAATAATAATAGTAAAAATTATAACTTGTATTGGTCCACTTTTAGCTATATATGGATTTTTCTGCCCATGTACAGAACATTGTAGGATACTGAAAAAAAAAATTTCTACGAATAAGTTAAATATTACGATAAGTCGATACAACGATTTTGCAGGGATGTGTGGAAATAATTTTTGTTGTTTCTGTTTATGTGTATATAGATCTTTTTATCGTCTTATAAACTGTTTTTACAAAAAGTTTTCAAATTTACGTATAAAAATGACAAAAGATAATATTAACGAAGCTCCTTTTAGTCATCAGTTAAGATATAAGGGGAAAACAGATATATATGGTAGACCACATGGATATGGAGAATGGATTGAAGATCATTCGTATGGTGAAAAGTTAAGAGGATTTTGGTTTCATGGATATCCTGTAGGTCCATTTATATCTCAAGAAGTTGGAAGTGGATCTCTTTTTGTAAATACAAGAGTAGGTTTTGCAGCGTGCGTAGGTAAGGATTGGTCAGATGTAAGATATGGTGTTTCGTGTACAGAATGTTCCATCAGTGGACACTTTTTTAATGATTTCCCACTTACCTATTTTTTTAATCCTAAAATAGAAAAAGATGAAAATGGAAGATTACCAATGAATAGATATGATATCATAGTAAAAGATATTTTAAAAGAAAATTACGATGATATTTTAGGCTATGATTTAAAATGGTGTTTTAATATGTTAAAAGTTAATAGTAGTACTACAACAGAACATTTATCAAATAATTGTATGATATCATTAGATCATGTTACTATGAGCTTGAAGGTACATAATTATAAACGGTTAGGTTCTATAAAAAGGAGGAATGATAACATTTTAGACGAAATAACTGTTAAACTTGTTAATATTCCGAAGGAGAAAAAACAAAAAAAAATATATAAAAGGGATAAATTGATTAAGTATGATGAAAATTTTAAAAGTCAAAAAAATGATGAATTTTTCTATAATAATAAAAACAAAATGCATAACAATATTAAGATATTAGGCTTGCAAGGAAATTATCATAATAACGACATTGATTCCTTTCAGGAATCTCCTCATTCTTACTACAAGCACAGACTATCCGATAAATTATTAGACTCGGTAAATGATGACATATATCTGTACAGGATGAGCAAGGTGGTTAATTCAACTGAAATTCACAAGGCAGCCCGTTTCTGCAGTGAGGGTCACACCGAGGTGTGTAGTTATATAAATGATCAAACGTGTAATCAGCAGCGTAGTGTCCAGAGCAATTGCTTTGCTAAAGGTAGAAAAGGTAGAGGTGGAAATGCGATGAAGGAGAATATAAAGAGGGATTACCTTGCGGATGAGGGGAGAAACTATCGTAAGGGGAGACTTAAAAACACATGTGGGGAGAAATATAACCATGAAAATACATCTGACATGAAATTTAGCAGAAAAAAGGTAAAATGCTATTTTAGGAAAGATAAAAAAAGTGATAATATAAAGGGAGAAACTTTGTTAAGAAGGTCATCTACCTGCGTTCCCATTTCATTTGCAAAAGGGGACGAGGAAAAAAGCATTTCATCATTTGAAGAACATGGGGATGCATTCATTCTCGATGTAGAAGGGTACAGAAGCAAAAAAATTGGCAAAAGAGGAATTATAAGAAGCGATAGTGCACACGTTACGGATGAGGTGGATTGTGGTAGAAAAGAAAATTGGGCATTTTTTTCTCCTTGTCAGAAGGAGGAACAAGTAGAGAGAAAACATATTCTGTTTAGCCAGAACGAATATGAATCTTTCTCGTTGACCGAAGAGGAATGCGTATGTGGTGACGTGTTAAGGGCGAGGTTTACTAAGCAGCATGTTTTTGGCGCGAAAAGGAACGGAAGTAGAGAAACAAAGGGGAGTGACAAAGAGTGCATTGGGAGAGAATCATGCACAAAAGTGGAATCTGAAGTGGGAAAAATGCTTAACCCGAAGGGGAAGAAAAGGCACACAAAATATGTGAGGATTCATGGGGGGGAAAATGAAACAGGAAATGATACAGGAAATGAGACAGGAAATGAGAACCAAAATGAGTGCATAAATGGGGTTAAAAGTGATGTAGAAGATGAGGAGCGGAGTGCAGAACAACCACCTGAGGGGAAGCGAAAAGGTTGGAATAAGGAGAAGGCATCCTCAGAGCAACAGTTAAAAGATGAACAATGTTCAAATAAAAAAGGGGGATGCACCAATTCAAAGAAAGGAGAAGAAGGTGTCTCTCAGAGGAAATGGGAAAATTCACAGGAGAGGAATAATGTCAATGTCAGCGGAAGCAGCCGTGTCAGCGGAAACAGCCACGTCATCGGAAACAGCCACGTCAGCGGCGGTGAAAGATTCGGGGGGAGCAGGAACATCTACATTTCCGACATATTCAAATCTTTTAGGAAAACAGGTCAAAGGAAATCTGGTAATAAGAATTCCGCCACTTCGAGTGACGATGTAAATGATAACTGGAGGAGATATAGCAGAAAGGAACAGAAAAAGGTAACAAGTAAAAACTATTATAAGAGTATATCTCTATTGAAAAAAAATAGGAGAGAAATGAACAACAAGACAATGAAAAAAGTAAGCTTACATAAGGTAAAAAATTCAAAGATAAATGGATATGTAAAGAAATACACAAAACAGTATAGGAAAATAGGTTCTATTTATATAACCTCTAGTAATAAGAAATTTGACAAAATGTTACGTTCGAAATATACACATAAAAGTAAGAATACAAGAATATTAGGTTCTCTTGGAAATAAAATGAGGAATTTAAATGATTCTTTTGGTACCTTAAATGGATCTAATTTGTCTCCATTTAATGTACAACGAAATAAAACTATCGCTCAAGTATTTGCAGAAGAAGATGAATGGGAAAATTATAGACATCAACATAAGGAAAAAATTGTTGTAGAAGGATGGCAATCATTATCATTAAAACAGAATTTAAATATTATGCCAGATGAAATTGTTATATATATACATGGTTATAATGTAAAACTACATCATGGATGTTCCCAACTTGCACACTTAGTCTCATTCTCCAAATTACCGTCGTACATTCAACCATTTGTTTTTCATTGGGAAGGTGCTATGTGGGGAGCATTTTCAGCTCTTTCCTACCCTGTTGCAAAAAAAAGATCAGAAATGGCTGTGTTGGGAAATTCATTTAAAGTATTTATACAAGAACTTATTAATTCGGGAATTAAAAATGTTCATCTGATAAGTCACTCATGTGGTTCTAGACTTTTTTTTAACGGATTTGCCAGTTGTGTTCAAGAGAACCTTTTTTACAATGTGTTAAAAAATAAACAACCCAATAGAAAAAAGGGGACTCATCAAAAGGGACATGGAAAGAGGGATTATAAATCAGGAGAGGGTGATGTATTTGATGCAAATGAAAAAGGAGAATATGTGGATGGACGAGGGGAAACAGTTGAAAATGGTTATGTGGGTTGTGATGAGAGAGGTAATCACAGTGACAAAGAAAGTTATACCGAACGTGGCGATGAGAGTGATGATGAGAATGATTTTTCCGAGGAAAAATATTATAGCAATAATACAAATTATAGTAACACAGGTAAACCAAATAATACCCAAGGAGATAATCCCAGTTGCGACCTTGGTGACTATAATAATGACCAACATGCAGGGGATGATTCTCAAAGTGCTGAAGCGGGAAAAATTCCTAGTAGGGGGAAAAAAGGAAGGAAAGGGAAAAAGCAAATAATAGTAAAAACCATTATTTTGTTAAATCCAGATTACGGTTTGGATAAATTTTTAGAGAAAGACTTTTTTTTGTTAAGAAGTCATTGCAATCATATTGTTATGTATGGAGATACACGAGATCAAGCATTAACTTATTCTGAGACATGGAATAGAGAAAAATGCCTAGGTAAAAGTATTTTTAAACTAAAATTACCACTATACAAAATTTATAATTATGAAGATTATATAAATTTGAATATGGAAATAAATAAATTACTCACAGGTAATTACGAGGAAAAATATAGAATGTGCGACAACGTCTTATTTCCTAATTCGTCCTATGTTGAAGCAAAAATTAAGGAGAAACAACGAAGAGAAAAATGCGAACCTGGGAAAGAAGGGCAGAACGAGAGACAAAAGGAAGAAAGTAAATCGTTGAGCCTTTCTATATACCATAGAAACAGCCACGAGGGAGTTAATATGGATGGTCATGGACAAAATAAGAAGGTTTTTAAGTCGTACACGTATGACTATGATGATGTTGCTTCTTGCATATCTGAGGATATTTCACATAACTATATGAATGATAATTTTTGGAAAACAGTAGAATTCAGTGATACTAGTTTGAAAACATTTCAGTCAAAGAGTAAGTTTAAAATTTCTACTGCTCTGAAAAAAATAAGAAGAAAATGGTTGTACAAAAAGAGAAGAAAAAATATATATTTTAATGAGAATTCATTAAATAAGCCTTATTCTATGAAACTTAAGAAAAAAACATCTAAAGTTACTTCTCAGAATTGCAAAAAATCGGACACTGTGTATATATCATTTGACAAATATGCCTGGCTAGATATGGATGTCATAGATACCACATTTGTTGAAACGAACGTGGACTTTTTGAAGCACTCGTTTTACCAAGTAAAAAGAGAAATTATAGACGACATACGAGAGGTGTTAATTTCCAACGTACGGGCACACGAACGCGTGAGCAGGCTGGACAGGCGAAGAGGAAATGTCTTCGTGCTCCGGGTGGCACCGGCCGGTGTCGGCAGTCTGCACCGATAATTCGCGTGAAAGGGGGTAACACTGCGTGTATGCTCCTCTAAGTGCATCCCTGTGTGCTCTTTTTCTTTTTCCCTCCTTTTTTTTTTTTTTTGTGTATGTGCATGTGTATGTGCATGTGTATGTGCATGTGTATGTGCATGTGTATGTACATGTGCATGCGCATGTGTATGTGCGTGTTTTTTAATCTTTTTCGTAGACTCCATGTGATATTTTGATAAATAACGTATGTCTTTTTAATACATTGCGCGTACCCATAAAATTAGTTTACACCTTACTTTAATTAAATATTTTTTTTAATTTTTTTTTTTTTTTTTTTTTTTTTTTTATATTCCTTGGTACTTTGTTTCATACCTGCACGTTATTATTCCCCCTTTTTAATAGTGTACATTTTCTACAAGGGCATATATACTCCGCTTTTATTCGCACATGCATAGGTATCCGTGCACATAGGTGTATGCCCCAAATGGTGTTAGAAAACCGTAATTTTTATGTTTTTAAATTTAGCAGAACACAAACATTTTCTTTTTTCTTATTGGAATTTATTCCTGGCCTGATTGCAGGGAAAAGGAGTAAGAAAAGAAGTTCTCTTGCATGCCCTGAAAGGGCTTACACAGATATACATGCAAACCCTCTATGTGAGGCATCGACTCTCCCCCTATATGGCTATTTTTCCCATTTGCTAAACATAAGTATGTATTCAAATGTGTGGTATTCTTTGTAAAAGTTTGGTACAAAAAAAAAAAAAAAAAAAAAAAAAAAAGTGAAGTACGAATGCACTGAGGATGTATAAACAAGAATTTGTTGTCCTCTTAAAATGTGTAGTATTTTTTGAAAAAAAAAGTAAAGGATAGGAATAGTTGCAGGAGGAAGTGCGTGTCGAAATAACGCGAAAGGAGATATAAACTAATTGACAAACTTATTGGTACTCCTTCCAATATGGTCGAAAAAAATGGAAGAAACTAATGCAAATGTACATGTAAATCTGCTGGGGTAGATACATTATTGTATTGTCTGAACACGTGTGGATATTGAATTGCAGGTATGCTTTCAATCAGGTAATTTTCTCTTAACTTAAACCATAGGTCTTTAATTTCGTTTATAGTAAAGGGGTGATCAATACCTCTATAAAAGTATCTAGCCTCGTACGTCATTAGAGAAATTTTAACCCCCGGTCTTTTTCCTTCATTATAAAATGCGGATAATATACGAAACTTGGGGGAATTCAACCAATACTTGTCAACTCTCTCCAAAGGTGGAGGATCAAATATTCTTGAAAACCACAACATAAATGCAAAAGCAAACATTGATGTCCATGCATTACCAAAAAATAAAAAAGATCCATTTGTGTATTGTCCTTCAAAAAATCTTCTCCATAAGGGCATACGACTGTAATTTGGTGACTCCAGAAACCACCTCGGTTTAAATATTTCTTTAAACTCTACATTCCTCTTTAGTATCTTCGAATTACTGAGAAGGGCTCGTGTTACGTTCATTGCCGATATGCGATGGGTAGGGGGACACGTTTGTATGCGGTTGGTACGCTGTCACGTAAGTTTCCTTTTTTTTCTTTGAAATTTGTGTGCGAGCTTGAACACGGTTTTATTCGGTGCTTGAAAATTTTATAGCACGTCAGCAAAATGATGTAACTGCATTTTACATGGCTATGCGCATGCGTTTTCCTGTGTCGCAAAAGATGTCGCTTATCCTACAAATGGAATTCACTGCCACGCGATCTAAACGTGGGTGTGCCTCTTTACTTCCTACTGGGAACGATTTACTTGTTGCAAATGCCCGTGAACTCTTTTCCAAACTGTTAGTGTAATTTGCGCACAGTTTAATTATGCAACTGAAAAAAAAAAAAGGATAAGTGGAATGACTGCGATGAAAAAAGCCCCTTGCACTTGTGGCTACGATTCACTTCGTTTGGCTTCTATACTTTTGTATTATATAAAATGAAAATTGGAAAAAAAAAAAAAAAGAAAGTTCGGCAATAACGCGAACATAGAGTATTAAGGAAGAACGAGCGCAAATAACTCATTTGCATACTCTCACACTAATGCACTGTGCATATATATGTTATCTCCAAAATTGTGATGAAAAACGTGTGGGGAACACATAAAAAAAAAAAATATATGTACGGAATTCAGTTTTCCGAAATTCTACTTAACCCGTCTCGCCTATGTTATTAAAATGTATGGGCAGAAAATTGGGAAAAATATACACCAAAAGTTGGAGTGAAAATGTAACGTCGGAGATTAGCAAGGAGCAAATTTGAACGCAGTTCCGGTTCTTGCTAACACATTGCTACGAGAATGGGGGGGGGGGGGTGAAGGGACACGCGAAGAATTCTCGTAACAAACGAAAAAGGGAGAGTTTACTCCATTATTCCTTTTTACGAAATTATTACGAAAATACTTAAAAAGGAAAAAAAAAAAAAAAAATAATTGGGTATACATGCAAACATGTACATAATAATGTTAAAAAAGTTGATTAACCCCCAACAGTAGGTATATATATCATCCTTTTCTCATAAAAATGCTGGAATAGCCAAAATGGAAAGAACAAGAAACAGTTATACTTAACGTTATACTTAAAAGAGTTTAATTAAAAAGATATACTTACAAATGTTTTACCTTTTTTAACATTACAGCATATAAAATACGACAAACAAAATTTATAATGTGGTGACAAAAAATAATTAAAACATAAGAAACCATAATCATAACTTAAAAAAAAAAAAAATAAAATAAATCCATGTTGACCATGGGTGGGATTAAATAACTAAGGAGATAAATTGGGAAAAAAAGCAGATTTGGTCAAAAATGAAAATGTTAAAAATCGACGCATTTAGAATAACCCAATTGTCATTTTCGTAAAGTAAACCCAAACCCCTTGTAACGCCTCTTTTCTTTATGAGTTTTTGGCTTTCTTATCTATCAGCCTATCATGCACCTCTGCAAGGGGGGAGGAAGGGGAAATATGTGTGAGTGATAGGAAGGTTACTGACAATGCATATTGCACGTGGCTACTCGTATCAGTACGTGTCTATTTATACATAAACGCATATAATGATGAATTACATTATTAGGTTTTACAGAACATGTGTATGGAAAACACACGGGTACTATGTACGTACGTACGTGTGCGCATTTTTGTGCATGTGCTTACCTTTGTTGTCAATCTTTACGGGTTTTTTGAATTTCCTAAATTTTTTCGTCGGGGAGTAGACATCTTTTATGAAGTTATCAAAGTCCTTATTCTTCTTTGAGTCAAGTTCTCTATCTTTCCATCGACTTCGTTTAACGGTTATTGGTCTATTTCCAATAAATTTATTATTCATATTTTTTAATGCATCTAGCATGTCTTGTGGGTCTGACAGAGAAACGAATCCATACCCCTTTGTTTTGTTATTTCTTTTCTCTCTTATTACCTGAACAGAATTTTATAAGAAAAGTTGGCGCTAATCGTAAGTTGCGTATTTACACGCGTGGGTACTCTGTTGTGTACACCCTGACATACTATTGCACTTATTTGTCCAAAAATGATGACGTAAATACCGAGAATGTTTCTCGGGATATATGTACATATGGATATGTCGACACAGTATTATGCGTGCCTACACATATTTTTCCCTGTATGTGCAAAGCTTTTTCAAAATTTATACCCACCTTTGCCATGTTAAACGATTTGTATTTTCGGAATGCATTGGCCAAAATATCTGTTGTCACTTCATTTCCCAAATTGCCACAAAAAATTCGAAAGTCATTTTCCGGCCAGTCATCTAATGATGGATCCTTCCACACAATCCCCGCCGCTTTCCTCAGATGAGCCTAAATTCGTGAGAAGGGAAAAACAGCGCACTCGCATGGTATATGTATATATATATATATATATGTATATACATGCACACACATGCGCAAAGATGTGGGCACAAACGCAAGGATGGGAGCTAATACGCAGAGACGTTCCCAGCGTAGAACAGTTTATTTGCATCACGATACATTCTCAATGAATGCAGTGTCACTTTTTCACATCTTAGCGAGGTCAAAATGTTGTATGTACCTTTCTTCAAATATATATTCACATAATGATTAATTATATAGAATGGGGTAAAAACATTTGCACAAATTTTAGTACATTTTCATGTATTTTAATTTTAATTTTAATTTTCTATGGTTACTTTTTTTTTTTTGGGGTCATCATCATTCGCTTGTGACGAGTTATCAATCTGTTTTGCCTTCCTATCGTTTGTATTCATTTTTCAATTAATTTGTCCAAGTATTTTTTTCTCAGCTTCTTTTCTCTTCATACATTTATTTAAAGAAAAAAAAAAAAAAAAATTAGCGATGAAAGGAATTTAAATTTTGGGGGGAAAAAGCTACTTCCTAAATATCCTATTTTTTTTTTTTTTTTTTTTTTTTCTTTCTTTTTTTCCTTTTTAATAAAGTTAACAAAAATAAATGCACTTACGTATTTTTATTAGCAGTAATAATTTTTAAAACTGCTAAAGGTAATCGCCCCAAATGGTTAAATAAAAAAAAAGAAAAAACGAAGAAAAAACGGAGTAAAAAGGAAACGTTAAAAAACCAAAAAAAAAAAGCGACAAAACGGAAAATATTACCTTTGGCAAAAGGAAATAAAAAAAAACATTTTATTCGTTATTTTGGTGAATCGCGTTGTTTTGCAACTTTCTTCCACCGTTTAGGTATGCCATGTTATTTTACTATAGTATACTTTATTACACTTCATCACACTTGATTACACTTCATTACACTTTATTATTTTATTATTTTATTTTTTTTTTTTATCTACATCATTCACCATAATATGAAGTAAAATTTAGACCTGCCTACACAAAATTGGCAAGGGGTAATTGCACCCTCGTTTTCATGACCACCTTTAAAAATGTATTTACAATGTTGCGAATACTTCCCCAAGTAAAAACATACATATCTATATATGCCTACATACGTATGTATATACCTATGTTTATATCTACACATGTACATGCGGACATAGAAATATGGGGCCAATTTTGGACTCTGTAAAATTTGCCATTACGGCGAACTTTTATTACCTTCTTTTAAAAAGAAAACTAAGGTTTTTAAAAAAGTTTCACAAAAAAAAAAAAAAAAAAAAAAAAAAAAAAAAAAAAAAAAAAAAAAAAAATCCATAAAAAAAAAAAAAAATAATTAAAAATTTTTTTCCCATTAAATGGGTACCAATACAGAGTGGATACCTTATTCAACCTATCATTTCCAATTCTCCACAAGGTTATACTCAATATTTTCCAGCAAAAATTTATACCTCTAAAAATTGAAAGGAAAAAGGATATGTGTACTTCGTGCTTTGGGTGTGAGAACAGTACGTGTAGGAGTAATGAAAAATGCAGTGATTTGCACAGGATGTGCTTTCTTAAATACCACAGTCTCCAGTTCAGCCTTTTTCTTTTCATAAAACTTCTTGAGGTCTGGCACGTTGTTAACATTTACCGGTTCTAGCAGTTTAATGAAAAGCAAACAAAGAAAATGCATATATACATATATGTTTACATAAACAGGTGTGTACGTATTTTATGGGTGCATAGCCCTTTTGGGAATGCTCACTTTTTTTCCACTCATCTTTTTCTTTATCTGTTAATTTTTGTATGACTAAGAAATGATTTTTTTCATGCATTTCTATTACGTTTAATTAAAGGGTTTGGGCTACCCATTAGATTGTCCATTGGGTTATTCTGCGATCGGTCCCTATCTACATGTATTAAAAACAAAAAGGAAATCGCCATGTTCCTCAGCTGTAGTGTTCGACAGCTGCCATATTTCATTTCTCTCTCTTCCGCTTTTCCCCTATTCACTTATTTTATTTTATTATTTTATTTTATTATTTTTTTATTTTTTTTTTTATTTTTTTTTTTTCTCTTCCCTTGTGTCGTTTTCTAATTACCTTGAAGCACAAAATAATCAATGATGCTTATAAGCCCATTAGACCCAAACATAACAAGGAAGTACCTGAGTGGAGGATAATGCCAAAAAGGAAAGCAATTAACGTATATAAAAGTAGTCTTTTAAAGAAAAAACATTCTGTGTAAGTCACAAGTTTCCACTTTTAGAAAAACAAACCACGATAGGGATGAAACAAATTTCATGTCCAACAATTCTATATCCATCCCCATTTGCAAGGTGGACTTAAATTTGTATGTTAACGGAAAGGGTATTTTTGCTGAAAAAGGGAACAGACATCGTGCACATGTGTTCGATTTTGCGCACGTATGTATATGAGTATTCGTGCATATAGGCCCGAGTATGAACCCACATTTGAGTGTGAAGGCATATAAAACGTACCAACTAAATATCCTGAAAAAAACAGGTTTATTAAAAACCCTAAGCCCAACTGTAGAACTAAAAATGGAATTTGGTTTTTAACCATGCCAAATAAATCCGACGGATCTTGCTTTAAAAGGGTATCAAATGGGTTGGCTTGTTCTGGCATATCATTGAAGAAGCCAACTTGCGGTTTGTTAAAAAAATATTTCCGACTTAGAAAAGCTACAGGACTAATAAACCCATGGTTAATTTTCAGCTGCGTGAACCTCGCTAGGAAATTACTTTATATATATATATATAAAAAAAAAAAAAAAAAGTTTGTCTTATAATCGTTGCTATTTCTATTTATTCTGCTTTATCTTTGCATACGACAATGACTATTTCTCACATGCACGTATACGCATATGCGCATATGCATCATGTCTTAACATGCATTATATTACTTTTGTCTCAATTTTTCTACATCCATTTTTATTGTAGGTCTCGACATCTGCGCTATGTTACTTTTTATTATGCAGACCAAAAGCACAATTATGAAAATTGGCAGTAGCGCATATATCCTTATCCTTTCGTCCAATATTAACGTATCCATTTTGTTTACGTCTTTGCTCCTTTATTACGTCGTTACAGCCTTTGTATATGTTTCTCTTTTTTTTCAGAAAAAAAAAAATAATCACGCATGCAGTGTTCCGTTATGTGGTCTGCATATGTGTACACAACCTCCTTGTATAAACAGTATTCTTAATTTCCTTTCTGCAATTTTATTTTACCTTTTCCATGTACAATTTAAGTACGTAGTGTGGTTAAATGGCGTTTATAATCACTGCATGCGTACACATGAAAATACATAAACATACGGAAGTATGTAAGTCCAATATGAGTTATTAACTACGTTTCATAGCACAATACAAAGACCAATGATTGATGTGAGATAAACTACTTGAAAGGCATCTTTTTTTTTTTTTTTTTTTTTTTTGTTTAATACAATTTTAATGGTATATCTCGTGAATTTTAAAAATGAGAAAATAATAACTTTATCAGTTATAAGAGAACCATCGAGAGAAATAAAAAAACACGGTAAAAAAAAAAAAAAAAAAAAGTCGAGAATAAGAAATTGTTACTATACTAAAAAGGATATCTTCAGGCATAACAAAAAATGAATACACAGAAAAATGGAAAATCGAAATAGTGGTAATAATGCTACGTTAACAAGCATCACACGTAAAAGATTTAAAAATAAAAAAAAACATTAAACAAAAAAGGTAACCTTTGCAAACAAAAAAGGTAACCTTTGCAAACAGAAAAGGTGATCTTTGCGAACAAAAAAGGTAATCATTGCAAAATAAAAAAATGCATGAGAACGCGATTTAACAGGGGGGCTTTCCCTTCTTTTGCCCAGTACTTAATGAATGCCATAATGTGTTGCAAAAATATATTTCACTTTAATGCAAAAGGAAAAAACTAATTTCATTTATAGATATTTTCACACTGCATTCACGATGCACTTTAGTTAGAAAAATCCATGCACAGGAGCTATAGTAAAAAATATTGGTTCGATATGATAATATGGTACGAGCTTAGATATGAACGTATGCATGCAAAGGTGCATGCCACAAGGACAATAACGCGCATGAAGAATATTTTTCCCTTTGGAGGTATAAAAATCGTAAACGTTGCATCGGTAACTATACAATTTATTTATAAAGGAGATGCATTTTCTCCTTTCTCTTCAGAAGCTGCTATCCTTTGAGGTTGTTTAAAGATACCTTTTATATTTCAAAAAGATGTTATAAAAAATGTAAGCAAAAATTAACGAACATATTAAAATAATTAATATATGATAAAATACAGGAGGTAGGTCAAAAATATAAGGAACTAATTCTATATTGAAATATAGGCTAGATAACCTTTTCGACAAACTATACACATTTTGTTTAAACGTTATTCCATTGAAACAATGACAAATTTCTATTATATAAAAATCGGTTAAGTCGTCATAAGTGGCATTGCAATTTTTATATGGGATAGTGATATCATCCCTAGGAACCCTGAATGGGTAAATAATTTCGTTTTTATAAATTATATAATTATTACTCACTGGATTGTGATCCCTATTGTTGTTATTATAACCTCCTTCATTTTTATACACAAAATAAAAAGTGTGATCCAATGCTTTGTTCATAAGTATAACATAGTAATAAAGCGCGGTGTTACTAAGAGTTTTGTGAAATTTGTTATATAATTGTGGTGCTCTTTGTAGAATTTCTTTTTTTTGCCCTGTAATAAAAATATAGCTTTTTTCTTCCAGTGGATCGCTATTTAAATGATCTGTTTTTACAAAATATCTTTTTCGCATTAATCCCAAGTCTGCGTTGTTATGCCCCCCTTTTTTTCTTTCAAAATGCAGTAAGTCACGTACACACAATTTGTAAAATGAGCAATGTGTATTCAGAGATGATAAATCGTAATAGTTCAGGCTTTTATGCATTACCTTTTTTTTTAACGTATAATGCGTTTCACCACTGGAAATTTTTTGTCTGTTCAGTTTTTCGCCTGATTGTATTTTTGGCATTTCACTGCTCCACATGTAAAACAACTTCTTGCTATTCTTTAACATGTGTCTTCTGATGCAATCAAATGTAGTCCTTCCTTTTGTCCGGCCAACTGGACAGTCAAATGGGCAACCTAATGCAGCAGTTATAGTTGCAGTGGTAGTTGCTGCATTTTTTTTTTTTTTTTTTATGATCAGTTCAGGCAAAAATGATTCACGCCAATTTCGAGTAAAAAGATTTATTAATGTTTCCCCCCCATTATGTAATTCACTCGCCACAGCTATTATAAGTAAAAGAAAAGAACAAAGGAGGGTTTTTATATCAAAACAGAGCATGTTGCTTTCACTAAAAGTGGCGTTTGCACAAGGAGAAATTCTCACAGGTTTACAAAGCTTTTAACAATGAGAGGGAATAGCTAGCCAAATGACACACACACACAAAAAAAAAAAAAAAAAAAAGGCAGAATGCCATTCTCCCTCCTCAAACAATGTATATTCTTGCTTAAAGTGAAGTGGGCATAATTCACAAGTGGAAATTACTATATTGTTTCTGATTCTGTTTTTATTTTTTAAATATTTTAAGGATACATCATAAAAATTAATCTTTGAGAAAAGTACATCTTATGCTTCCGTCCCTACTCATAATTACCTCACAATGCAATACAAAACATTGCTGATTTATAATATTGTAACTTGGCTATGTTTTGTTTGGCTCTACGCTTTTTCCACGAACAAGCAGTAACTTGTCCATCAGCTTGCACTTACGTGGTCTTAATTTATCTTTTAATTTTTTTTTAAAATGGCATACATTTTTTACTATGAAAAAAAAAAAAAAAAGTGCACTCTATGCTTTACGACCCATCTGAAAAAGTAAAACAAAATAAACTACATTGTGTTGCATAGTCCTAAAAATAATAAAATATATAATTAACACGAAGATGCTCATTCGAATAAACACGATGCTCTCTTTTTGATGTAAGGTGCTAAGAAATAACGCAAAGTAGTTTAAAAAAAAAAAAAAAAAAAAAAACTAAAGAAGCCATTTTATTTAAGATACGAGAAAATGAATGGAAATAATCAAAATGATAATAATTTGAAAGAAGATAGAGTATGCGAACTAAACCCTGAGAACTTATTAAATGATGAAAACATCATACCCATTTGCATAAAAAATATTTTAGAATCTACACTTGAGGAAAATATAGAGAATAGAGATTTTTTAAGAGAAAAAAATAACGAATTAAATAACTTCATTGAAAGGAATATACAAGAAAACATTTCCCATGATGGAGAAGAGGACAAATACAAATCGGATGATGATTTGGGATTTATGAACATAAATAACAATGGTTTTTTTTTGAATAACCAACATAATTTTGAAGATGCGCAGGTAAAAGGAAACGAAGAAGGCATGGTTCCTAACTCCAGTATCAGCTCTTTGAAAAATGAAAAGAAAAGAAACAAACGGAAAAGAAAATACATTGACATTAATGAGATCAATTACGACTTTGAAGAAGATTTTTCCATCAGTTCCGACGATGAATTGGTAAGGCGGAAAAGTACGTACGGAAAGGATACCAAAAATGGTACCCAAAATGATAGCGAAAATGGGTACTCTAATGCATACCAAGGTGAATATCAATACGTAGACAGTTTCACAGATGAATTCCCAAACGCACATGGACAAAGAAAGATAAGCAGTAGCCACATCAATATGAACAGTCAGTTGATTAGAAGTCTCATTACACCGCCCCCAATACCATTTAATGACACTTTTAAAAAGAATAATAAAGAAATAAGTGAAATGTTCACAAAATATAAAAAAAAAGGGGATTCGCTAAATATATTTTTAGCTTCTCAATTTTTGTGTATAGAAGAAGAAGAGGATGCATTTGCGAATGAACACAATTTCATAAGTAAAAATTTCGACAATTTCATTATGAACAAATTAAGTGCTGTAAGTTCGACCAGTGAAAATGCTAATGATAATGGTTTGAGTAAGGAGGACAAAGATTTGCAGGAACTTTTGAAGTACCTCATGTCATGGTATTTTTCTGGGTTTTACTCAGGTAAAATGAGCATTTTAAAAGAATTACACAGACAGTAGTTTTCCCCATTTTTTTTTTTTTTTTTTTTTTTGCGAAAATTTGCACCAGTTTGAGTTAAATTGAGAAGAATTTATGATTTATGCGAATGTAAGAATCGTTTGTTTTTGTTTATTTTTTTAAAAAAGATGATCATTTTTAATAAACTATTGATAAAATCCAACATAAACATGTGTCCACTGTAACTCTTCCTTAATAAAAATATATTTATCATTTGTCGCTACAGTTATTATGCGTGTGTTTTATATTATGCTCTTAATTTTCGCACAATTATTGCCATTCTGCAAATTTACAACATGTACAAGTAAACAGTATAATGCGTCATAAATCACTCCCTCCCTAGGGTGTGCAAAAAATGCTTTCCCTATTATTACAACATCGTTTCTTTATTTTAACTTACTATGCTCAATATATTGTAATCGCTGTTTTTTTTTTTTTTTTTTTTTTTTTTTTTGACATACAATGTGCAGTGGGATGAAGGAAAAAGAAAAATGGCTAACTATAAATAAAAAAAAAGTATCTCGACCCAATTATATCACACAACAACAAAGAGTATTTTTCAACTTCTAGTTATCTCGATGAAAATAAAAAAAACAGGATATTGATAACGATGCGAATGATAGGACAAAACAAAATTTGTTCTTTCCACTTGTTCACGTTCATCTTAAGTGTATACTGTGCACATCCTACACATGAATTGTAGAAACACGTTTTTATATCCTTTTCTTTTCTTCTAAGTATTCCCCGTCCCTTTCCTTTTGCAGTTATTCTATACTGCTTTGTAGTGAAAATAGAAAAAAAAAAAATAAATAAATAAAAAAGAATAGCATCGCTTATTTCATTTTTGGTTTTATAAATAAAATGCCAATATGAAGGACACAAGCAAAATTAAAAGTGAGGCTTTAACTTTGATGGTAAGTAGGGAAAAAAAATAAAAAAAAGAAGGAAACACATTATTTAGGGCATAGTCTTTTTCCTTCCATACATATATGTTCTGTAAAAAAGATACTTGTTTCTTTTCCCGAAATTTTTTAGCATTTAGATGGGAACAGAAAATATCTAAATACAAACAACAAACTCTACAGAAAAGTTATTATAAACCCAACCTCTGAAGATGATTTGCAGAAATTTTGCAGAAATTATTTTAGAATATACAACTTCTCTGTGAGCATCCTTTTTGCCTAAACATTCGCTCACCCTATGAGGCGTTATTCGCATTTATATCGTGTGGGGGTGTGCGCATGTGTATATGAATGTGAAAATACATATATGTGCTTGTTTACTTGTAGACGCATCGTCCACGATTAGGAATTGAAATATGCGACGAGTGATGACGATTGTTTGCTCCTTTTTACCTCTTTGCAGCTGTACAACTTCATTAGGAGACTTATATCTCTAGACGCAGTTATCGTGTACACGTTATTCCTAACCGTTTACATATTTTCTGAAATGAGCCAGGGGATAACTAAAAAGTACGTATTTTTAGACACGGCCATATCACTATTTTTGAACATCATCATTTTAGTCATAATTGAGACTCTTTTCGAGTTAAAACAGCTGAAGGACATAAAGGAAGCAAACTCGCAGTGCTACCTCAGGATCGTGCCAAAAATGTCCCATTTTGAGAAGGTACACTGAAGGATAGAGAAAGAGAAGGAGAAAAAGGAGCAATTTTCGGAAAAGCTTCTTAGTTAAATGGCAACGAGAACATAGAATAAAATAGCGAATATCAAAATCCCCCTTTTAGGTTATGACCAAGGACATAAAGGTGGGGAATATAATTAGGATTTTCAAGGAAGATGAGTTTCCTGCCGATGTTGTCATTCTCTATGCTAAGGAAAATTTAAATGCGGTTGTCGATTCTTTTAAAATTGACGGATTGTTTCGAAAAAGCATCAAGTACCCCGTAGAAAAGTACAAAAGTACTGACAATGCATACCGCTCTTCCCACAACGCACATTGTGCATTGCATGTATCATGTCGCACTTTACATAGATCAATTTGTCTCTTTTCATAAGCGCGCACATGCATGAACGAATGTGTAAATGCCTGCGAACTAATGGATCCTTGATTCCCCCTCCCAAGTCGACAGGGATTACCTAAAAATGCTGTCAGATATAAACGGCGTCATCAGGTGCGAATTGCCTAACAAGGACACGTTTTGTTTTCAAGGGAATTTCAAGTTAGACAAGCACCCCAGATCTCTTTTGTTAAGTTACGAGAACTTCGCCCCCCAGTGTAAGAAGAAAAAGAGAGAAAAAGAGAGAAAAAGCGGAAAAGCGGAAAAATGGACGATCGAATGGTCATATAAATCTAGAGCATACGATTATGTCGCGAGCAAGAAAGATTTTTGCGGTCACATTTTATCCTCATTTTCCTATTTTTTTAACGTATTTACGACATTTTTTTTTTTTTTTGCTATTTTTCTGTAAGCTTCTGTCCTGAAGGGGGTGGAGTATGTGGATGCGGTAGTAGTGTACACCGGGGGAGATACAAAAAAAAATTTAAACATTCCTCCCAAAATAGAAGAAAATAGAACATTTTGCATAAAAATGAATAACATTGTGTATTATCTAATATTTGTGTACTTCCTTCTTGTTTTCCTAAGTATCGTAATAAAAGTAACCTTTTACCGAATAGACGTATCTCCTCAAAATACAAAGGATACCTTTTTTACAGTCTTAGAAGATTTCATTGGTTTGTACATACTGGTCCTCCCTGTTATGATGTATTCGGAAAAAAGCCTAATATACATTATCCAAAGCTTAAGGATAGGTAAATCTAAAAAAATGGGAAATGCGTTGGGGGAAGGTTCTCTTTTCACAAAACCCCCCCCCCCCACACACACACACACACACTCCATGCTATCCCCGTTATGTAGCTGCGTATTAAGGCATTTTCAAGTTGTCATTATGCATATTGCCTCTGCGCACATGGAATTCTCGTTTTCCAACCTCTAGCTTCTATCCGCCGTGTGCCATATGAAAAAAGATACACTGCTGAGTTTTTTTTCTTATGGTAGAAAATGACCTGAGGATGCGGACAGATGTAGATGGCGGGAATCCAAAAGTTTTTAACAAAAATAAAAACGACGCACTAGGAACAGTTGATCTAGTGACAACAACGAGGAATGACGTACTAGTAAAAAAGGAAGAGTCCTTCATATCTTGCGTAGTTAACAACATTTTATATGCAAAAAACGATTTTGTACACTGCCGTGAAGATTTCCATTTGCCCACTCTGAACATACTAGATGCAGAAAGGTTACACAAGAGACGAATCCCACGCGTGTGAACTTATGCAGCATAGGCGCCTCGTCTCTTAAAAACGAAAGCATTATTCTGGAGAATGATAGCGAAAATGCCAATTCATGTGCGCTTAACAAGGCGAATAAATACGCAATTTTTTTTAATTATAATGAAATGGAAAAAAACAAAAAAAAAAAAACTTACATCTTTTGCTTCTGCTTTTCCACTTCACTTTTTTCTGATTTTTTTTTTTTTTTTTTCCTTTTCCTCTACGTTTGTAGAAAGAACGTTGACGAGCTGCTACATTTAGACGAGCGTATTTTTAGGGACCCGGAAAATTTATTTTTCCCATCGAGAGATTTTAGTCTATTTTTTAAGCTTCTTGGGACGAGCCTACATTCGATGTATAACCCTTCTGTTGACTATTTATCGAAGGAACTAAAAGAAATATACAAAACTTACTTAAAGGATGACAATTTTAACAAGGAAGTCAGCCTCCCCTCTTTTGTAAAATCCAGACTGGACAGCGGATACAACCGTACAATTTTGTGAATTCGCCAAAGTGCCCTTCGCATTTCATCGAAGGGTTTCCAGCCGTGCGACTCACCTAGTTGCCTTCGAATTCGTATGAACGTTTGCGCTTGTTCTGCGTCTCTACCGCATATCTGCCGCATCTTTACCGCATATCTACCGCATCTTTACTGCATCCTTACCGCACATGTGCCGCATCTCTTTCGCGTGTGCGCCCCTGTGGGGGCGTGGTTCCCCCACTTGTGCCACAGTTTAAACATTGCAATTGGACACCTTTGTTATTCGTTTTCAGAATTTTGCAAAAATTACAAGGAATGCTATAACTGCAGAGAGATAATAGAAGATGCGAAAAAAGAAAAAGAGCAATCAGAAAAAATAGAAGAGTTCTTTTTAGGATTATGTGCATGTAATAAGATAATTATTTATAATGATAAATGTATAGAGGATGGTGAAAAAAAAAAATATGTAAATGAAAAGTATGTTGAGAAGTATAGTAATTATGAAAAAGAAGAAAAATATGTAAGTTACGATTATGATTATGATTATGATTATAATTATATAAATAGATCAGATGAAGAAAATTGTAATACAGTAGAACATGAAGATATGTGTCTATATAACATCATAAGGAATACACAATTTCAAGCATATTCATATGATAAATGCTTATTTTTTTATAATATACAAAATAAATGTAAAAAGTATAACATAATATGTTTTCATGATTTTATAAAAAATAATAAGTATTCTATATGTATATTAAAAAATAAAAAAAATTTAGATGAAGCCATTTTATATGTTCGTGGTTATGATTTTAGTTTATATCCATATTTATCTAAAATAAAAAATAATAAAAAAAAAATAAAAAAAATTATAAAATTATATACAATTAATTATTTGAAAGTTATCCTAATTTGTAAAAAAAAAATAAAAAATGAGGATATTGCAAAATATATATTTTTAATTAATATGAAAAATAAATTATCTTTTATGTTACATGATTTAATTAAATTATTTTTTTTATTTAACTTAGAAGTTATTGGTATAATTGGTTTAAAAAATAACTTAAAAGATGGTGTTAAGGATACATTTCAAGACTTAATTAAATTTGATATTAGATCATGGATATTCACGAATGAATGTTCTAAGGATACTTATTTAACAGCTTTAGAATCTAATCTAATACCTTCTAGATCTAACCTATTTTTAATTAACTTTTTTCGCACAGTCGATAATACAGATAAAATGGCAAATATACTTTTCCAAAATTTCCTTTTTTCTATGGAAAAACTCCATGCTACATCTTATGCCATTGTCATAAACGATATTTGCTTAAGGAATATCATGAGAAATGCACATGCCATGGTTAGTGAACAACTTAATGGGGTAGTAGACTTTCCTCATTTTTTTTTTTTTTTTCTTTTTTTGGTCATTCTTTCGTGGAAGCTATTAGAAACAGTGATTCGTTTAGAAATTTTTTGTGGAATTCCTTTTTTTTTGTGTTCACTTTTATATTTTCCCCGTCGAACTGTGCATGAGTTCCATTTTAACTGTGTAATGTACCAAAATGTGGGTATATCTTACTTGATCCCATTTTGTACACATTTCCTTTTTTTTTTTTCACCATCCCTTTTGCATTGTAGAAGATGTTCCTATGTATAGCCATGCGAGCTACGGTAGTTTTATTTTGCAAGTTAAGGAATACAACGAAAGGGAAGATCATAAAAAAGTTACTCTCCGCAACAAATCCCAGACTAACCATACTAGGTGTAGGATCAACACTAAACGATGCGCATTTGTTGAAAAATGCAACCATAAGTGTTTGTTTAAGTTCAAATGAACGAACGGATGTTCTTTATAGCATTTCTGATTATGTGCTCCAAGAATTTAAATATATCAGCGATTTGCTTATAATAGGTCGCCTTAACAGATTTTCCCTATGGTAAGTCATTAAAAGGGCTCAAAAATCGCCATTCTCGCGTAAGAAGCGAGGATGTACCACAAGTGTGTACACCTCTTTCCCCATACCCACGTACACATCTCATTATTTGCTAATATCAAGTGTTCGGTTTGTCAGTGCGCCTACCTGAACATAGACAAATTTGTTTCCTACTCATCCACAGCAGGGCATTCCTATGGATAATATATCTCAAAATAACGATCGTTTCGTTATACTTTTTTCACAACTTTGATAATTTTTTTTCGGGTTCTTCTAATTCGTCCATTTTGTATTCCCAAACAACGTTTGCCATTTTTCACTACCTGCTGATTGTAGCTTTTTCGGCATACGAAATAGATTTGCCCTACAAATTTATAAGACACGTCCCGTACCTTTACCAGATGGTAATATTAAAAAGGGGGAAAAAGGAAATCACTGGCGGGTTAACCCCTGTAAACGAGTCTACATAGATAGACCCCTGAAAATGTGCTCGTCTTGAAAGGTGCACTTATTTGTAACATTAGATGCGCAGGTGTAAACACTTCGTTTATCTCTCCTTTCCCCCCTACTTTTTTTTTTTTTTTTTTTTTTTTGCAGGCAAGAAGAAAATATTTTCTAAACAACACAATAATATTTTTGACTATCCTGGAAGCAGTTCTTATATCAGTTGTCTCGTATTACATACTGCGAACACATGTTTTTCATCTAATAACACATAGAAGGTTTACATTCCATATATTTATTTTGAACTTTTTCATAACAGCAGAAAAAATTCTTTTATTTTCCAAAACGTGGCACCTTTATTTTTTTATCATGGTAATTATGATTATCTGTTTTCTCTTTATGTATGCAAATGTGTATACTCTAGTTGACTGCATAAAAATTGGAAAGTGCGAATTTAGCCTATTTAACATGGAGGATATATATTTTTGGATTTCCCTTTTACCCATTTTGTACATAAATTTTGGTATTCATAAGGCGATACAGTTTGTGAGTGGCAGGTGAGTTGCAAATTGGAGGGGAGTCGGTGGGAAAATCGTGCCCACGTGTTATCACCCCCATTTCCACCCATCCTGCGTGTTTTCTCTACACATTTCTCTACACATTTCTCTACATAAACATGTGCATCCTATTAATTGCAAAGGTTTTTCAACAAATTAGAGTTTATGTGTGTCTAATTTTTGTTATCCCTCTTTTTTTTCCTTCATCTTTTTTTTCCTTTTTCAGAATTTACCCAGACATATCGGCTCATTTTCGCGAATTTGCCAACTTGCATAGATCGAATGTGCAAAAGGGAGAGCAAAAGGGGGAACAAAAAGGGGAACAAACGGAGGAGCAAACGGAGGAACAAACGGAGGAACAAAAAAGGGGAAACAAAAATGATAAAGCGAATTTATACCCAGATGAAGAACTACGAAAGATGGTTCCCATTCCAAAAATGTATAGTATAAAAAATGACAAAACAAAGAATGAAAATTCTAGGAAAACTAAATTTTTTTATGATAAATTTAAACAAATTATAGACATAAAAATTAAGTATAGAAATCAACAGTTAAATTTAGAATATAAAATATATGAAAAAAGAAATAAATTAAAATTAAGATTAATAATAATAATACTTTATATTATATTCATATTAACATATATTATACAATTAATAGTATCAAAAATAGTAGATAGTTCAATTATGTACATGTCATATTTTTTAATATTATATTATATAATATCATTATTATGTTTAATATATATTAAAAAAATAATTAAATCTAACTCAACTTTTTTTTTCTTATTTGGAAAATTCTTATTATTATTTGGTTTTATATTTGAATTATATGATAATATTAACAATGATATAATAAATATGTTAATAATATATTCCTTTACTATTTCGTATATTTTTTTTTTATCATTAAAAATAATTGAAGGTTTTATAATTTCTGCTATTATACTAATTGTAACTATATTAATATATTATAATAAAAATAAAAAAATTAGTCTGATATGTGTTATATTTTGTAACAATCCCTATTTAAGCTTAGACTATTTAGATGGCGCGGGTGGCGCGGGTGGCGGTGCTGGAGGTGCTGGTGGCGGTGCTGGAGGTGCTGGTGGCGGTGCTGGAGGTGCGGGTGGCGGTGCTGGCGGTGCTGGCGCGGGTGACATAAACATATCCTGTTTGTGTAAGCAGCAAATAGTTACATTTTTTATATGTATTTGCAGTTTTATGTTAATATGTCTGTCTATGAAATATTATGAATTATATTATTTAAGGAAAAAATTTTTAGTAAGGTATAAACAAAAAGTTAATTTAGCTAAACAGATAGAAATACTACATACTATGTTACCCAGTTTTTTGGTTGAGTATTTACTCCTAAGTAATCCTAAATCAGATGGTATTATGGTTGGAAAGAATATATCTGGTGAAGATAGAGGTATTATATCCATTATTTTTTGTGATATTGATGATTTTCAAAATATGGTTTCTACATTACAACCACATGATCTTGTTCAAACTTTAGACAATTTATATCTTTATTTTGATAGATGCATAAAATATTTTAATTGTATAAAAATAGAAACTGTTTTTGAATCTTATTTAGCTGCATCTGGATTAAGTGAAAAAAAAAATAATTGCACTTACAAAATTAAATATGATACAAAATGTGCTATAAGATTAGCAATAGCTCAACTAAGTGCAAAATATTATATTTCCTACAAAGTTATAGACACAGAAACAAGTTTACTAAATCGTACATCCATTTCTTATCATAGTAGTAAATATGTATATAAAAATATTAGCTTAAGAATAGGTATACACACTGGTAAAGCTATTAGTGGCGTTATTGGATCTGTTAAACCGCAATATTCACTTTTTGGTGATACTGTTAATACTGCATCTAGGATGAAATCTACATCACTTAAAGATCATATTCATGTCTCCTATGATACATACAAATATCTGGAAGATGATAACTCTTTCCTCTGGAAGGAACGAAAAATATTTATAAAGGGGAAAGGCGAAATGAAGACATATCTGCTCGTAGATATTCTGGACGACTCGGCAAAAAAGGTCGAACAGTCAAGACCTAGACCTTCCAGCTCTTCCCTCGGGGGAAGCGGTGAACGCGTGGTAAGCAACGAACGCGTGGTAAGCGACGAACGAGTGGTAAGCGACGAACGAGTGGTAAGCGACGAACGAGTGGTAAGCGACGAACGAGTGGCAAGCAACGAACGAGTGGCAAGCGACGAACACGTGGTAAGCAACGAACGCGTGGTGTGCAAGCACGAGGGAGGAGGCAGCAACAGTGAGATGCGCCCTACGTGGATAATAAAGCAAAGAGAAGGAAGAACAAACGCACAGAGAAAAATAATCGAAGGCATATTCGATATGTATGACCTGGGAGGTGCCTCCTGCTATGACAAAAGCGACGATGGCACTCAGAGCATGGCAAGCAATTGCTTCATCGCAGATTCGAAAATGGTCAATTATAAGAAATCGAGGTATTTGAGCTTGGACAAGTTGCGAGGCGCATCGTACACTTTCGAATCACCTCTAAGCTTAGGAAAGAAAAGATGTAGGAATAATATGGATGATGAAGAATCGGATGAGTTCTTTACCTCTCCATATGCAATAGACAACGAAAGGAGGAAAAAAATGAATATCGCAAAAAATAAATGGGGAAAAAAAAAAAATCTACACAAAGTAAAGGGTTCTTCCCCACATTTGGATGATCACCATGATTCACAAGGAGATTTAATAAAAGGGTATATAAAAGAAAGGGTAAATTATCAAAGGAAAATTGATCCGCATTGTTTCAGTTTTTTTGGCATTTCGCGATTGGCGAATAGGGATAACTGGTCGAATTGGCCAAATTGGGCTAGGGGGCCACAACTCTCGCGTGAAACCATTAAACGGGCGAAAAGGAAGAAGGGGAAACATTATACACATACACACGGAGGGGTATCGTACAATTCTGTAAATGACACATTTATGTCCGATTACGAATATTCTACCGAGTCCGAACATTATGTTGGACAGATAAGACAAACCGAGAAAGATATAAATTTTGATGACCTCTTTACCAAAATATACAGGAAGAAGAGGATTTTGCTAAACAGGCAAATGGGACCTAACGGAGAAAAAAAAAAAAAAAAAAAAAAAAATACAATTAAGAGTAAAAAAAATAAAATGGGTGAAGAGCAGGCGGATATTGTAACAGGGAAAGGAAAAATTTTTTTTTTCTCTTACGAACATCAGGCAGAAATGTCACGCAAGTGTATTTCAAATGTTGAATTGTCAAAAGAACCTTTTAGCCGGAAGAAAAACCCAATTTTAACGCCTAACAGTGACAAATGTGGAAAAAATAGTATCGAAATGAGAGAAGCAGATTGGTGTCGTGCGCCTATCGGAGAGGTGAATAAACCCATGCGTGGACGAAGGAAGAACGTATTGCATCATGATGGAGGTAAAGATAGTAACAAAAATATGAATGTGTACCTCAAAGGAGAAAACGGAGAAGAAATAAATACGATTGAACGTACGAAAGGAGAAAGGAAGACATATGATACTTCTAACAATGCATACATGTTCGAAGGAGGTAGATCTGATCTACATGACTATCAGGAGGGAAAAAAAAAATTCCGCAATGTAGGGGAGCAAACGTTTGGCTCAGCTATTAATGGCAAATCTGAAAATGATAAAAAAGGAAAAGAAAGAAAAAATCGCAAAAGTGGTAAAATAGAGCTTATTCGAGAATACATGGATGAAAACAAACTAGATGCAAGCAATTTGATTAGAAGAAAGGAGGTAAATTTTAATGGCAATCGGATTAGTGGCACGAATGTAGGAGGGAGTAGCGCTTTGGGGAAGGGTGCAAATCAGGGAGGAGAACAAAACGGAGCGGAAGACGTGACGGGAGATAGGCTAACCAGGGTGGACAATACAAAGGGGAAAGGTGAAGAAAAAAACGGAGTGGAAGACGTGAAGAGAGATAGGCTAACCAGGGCGGACAATACAAAGGAGAAAGGTGAAGAACAAAACGGAGCGGAAGATAAAGTGAAAAAGCGAATAGCAAAGAAAATGTCGAAGAAGATAAGCTTTTACAGTTTGAAGGAAGAGGGAGAAGATACATCCTGTGCTGAAGACGAATTCGGAGATAGCTCATACGGTATGGTGAAGAGCAAAGTTTCGAATGGAGAGAATGCTAAGAAGGAATATTTTACATGTAGTCCGTCTATTACGAAAAATGAGAGTATGTTTACAAAAATAAAAAATATATGTATAAATAAATTTAAAACTTTAGATATTTTTGAAAAGAATCAATCAATGAAGAATAAAAAGGATAATATTAAATATCCTGGTAGTAAGAAAGGAAAGAAAAGTGAACAGGAAGTTAGAGAAAATACAACAGTTAGAAATAGAAACCTTGATTTTGTAAATCAGTTTGATAATTATAATAAGAATATTTTAAAAAAATTAACATCTACATTACAGACAAATAAAAAAAAAAAGGTAAATAATTTTAATTATTTTTACTATAAATTTAAAGATGAAGAAGTAGAAGAAGAATATACAAGAGAATATTACCAAGAAATAATAAACATCGATTTAACTAAAAAATTAATTATAATATTTATCATAACCGAATTAATAATAAGTTTATGTAATGTAATAGAATTATCTTATTATGATTATAATTTGAAAAGAAATGATTTTATTGTTATTATTTGGCTTATTAGATCTATATATCTTTTTATAATATGTTTTATTTGGGTATTACTAAAAATGAAATTAAAAGAATATAAACATAACTCGAGTAAAATGATGTGGACTACTTTCATTTTGAATATATTTTTATCTTCTTGGTGTATTATTTTAATTGATTTATCTTGTATACATTATAGCAATTTAAATGGAGATGTAAAAGAAAGATCTATATTTTTTATGAAAGATGCTGCAGAGTTAATTATTTGCATGCAATTAATTTTTATTAAAAATATGTTATTTAAACATAAATTTTTTTTTTTTGTTTTTTTTTTTGTTTTTCTTTTTTATTCATTTTCTAAGTTGTTTATTTTACATAAATGTGAATTTCGAATATGCTGTAGTATACTTTTAATTCTATCAATTAACATACTTTATTTTTGGTACTGTGAATATTTAGACAGAACCCATTACTTAGTAAAACGGAAAAGAAATAGAATGGAAAGAACTTCTCATGATTTTCTTACTCGTATTTTACCGAGACAAGTTTTAGAAGAATATCAAAATGATAACTTACAGTTAACATATAAACATGAAAAAATAGCATTTATATTTGCAGATATTGTTGGTTTTACAAAATGGAGTAAAACAGTACCACCAAAAACTGTCCTAAAATTACTCCAAAAATTAATTTCTAAAGTTGATAAAGATACAATTAAATTAGGCTTATACAAACTTTTTACAATAGGTGATGCATATGTTGCTACTAGTCAACCTAATTCATCTATCAGTGATGAAAGTGAAGCTATAGAGGGAATATTAAACATTTTTAAACTTGCAAAACTTATTTTACACAATATTAATACCATCAAAATTCAGTTTAACAAACGTGATTTCAATATGAGAATTGGTTTACACTACGGATCCTGCGTTGGGGGAATCATCGGATCTGTTCGAATAAGATACGATATGTGGGGACTAGATGTTCTCATAGCTAATCAAATAGAATCCAACGGCATCCCTGGCGAGATCGTTTGCTCTGAGCAGTTCAAAAGCTTCTTTCTCGAAAACGAACCGCAGGCGTAAGTGTGTTCTCTCCTGTTGTGTATGCATAGTTCATCCCTTCCATCATGCGAACTGCCTTGCACAAGCAGTTGCTCCTATGCCGAGCGCGTCACACACGCTGCACCGCATATTATGCCCATTTCCTCAGGAAACTTAACTTTTGGTACTACAAAACCATACACATAAGCGATAGAGACATAAAAATATACGTCGTGGAGGACAAAAATTACGAAGAAGATTACGACCAGAAAGTTGTAAACTACGAGACACTGTTGAAGCTTCGGGCGAAGAAAAACGAAGATAATGCATTAGCACAGGTTGGATAAATAGATAAGGGGGACAGAGGCACATTCTCCCACCCCCTGCGTACATGCATAAAATATAACTCCGAATCAAATAGAAATAATTTACCCACTCTTAAGGTTTAAAAAGGAAAGACTTACTCGTCTGCGCACATGCATCTGCGCACATCTCACCTTGAACTCATGTTCCTCTTTTTTTTATTTCTTTTTTTTTTTTCTTGGTTCAGCAGTTACACACTTAAAAAGTGGTGAAAAAAAAAAAAAAAAAAATACACGAGAAAGATATTTAAGATGTGCATGTTGTCAGAAACGCGAAAACATTGAGAATACAGAAATATTTAAGTTTGAGAATATTCAAAATTTGCTAGTGTGAACTGCACTGTGCATAGATGGATGTAACAAAAAAAAAAAAAAAAAAAAAAAAAAAAAAAAAAACAAAAAAAAAAAAAAAAAAAAAAAAAAAAAAAAAAAAAAAAAGAAAAAGAAAAGAAAAAAAAAAGTGTGCATGAGCAGCTGATGTAGGAACGCATTACCTGCGCATGTGTACAAATCGGCGTAAACACACTGAAAATTGACAGGCAGCAAATGTATACATATACGAACATGTATATATTTCCATTTGGTGTTATAATTAAAAAAAAAGAACGCAATGGAAGAAGAAAAAAAACATATATATATATATATATATATATATATATATCGCTTTCGGTTTTTCTCTTCATTCTTACAAAAAAAAAGAAAAATGTGTAGCAGTGAAGCAGGGGAACAAGGCAGCGGGTCGAATCAGTGGTGGGACAAAGCAGCGAGACGAAGAAGCGGGATAAAGTAACGGGAAGAAGCAGAGTGGTGAAATAGCGAACCCATGGAGCAAAAACGAAAGAGTTAACGCAACAGAGCATAATGATACACACGCTGCGTTGGTGAAATATATTGGGAGAAATGTTTTGCTCGTGGGTAAAATATTTCTCTGTTGTTGATCAGGTCAAAAATCTGTGACAATATTTGCGTGTGTATTCCGGGTCTTGGTACCATATAGTGCACGCACTCATATATATATATATATATATATATATATATATATATATATATATATATATACATATATAAACACGTGCGCATACGCATAACGCCCATTTTTATAACTAAGAACTGGGAAATATTTCCCACGGAGATGACATAAATAGAAATAACACTTCTACGAATATACATTTTAAAATAATCCACTGTTCACTATTATCAAAAAAGGGTAAGCTCCCTTTTCTTTTCAACTTAAACTTTCAAAATGAAAAGAATTGATAACTATGGGCTCATTCATACAGTGGGTTTCTTTACGTCATATGGAAGTAGCACAAACCGGGGAAGGAAGGTATATAGGGGAGAACCGCTAATGCTTACTTGCGCTTCACAAATGTATACATATTTTACCCCGTTTGATTCTATGCCTATGGCTACTTGTCTACGCATTTTCTCCATCACCATTACACGGTAAAAGCTCGTTGCGGTTGTGGTTTTTTCTTTAACTGTAAAGTATCGTAACTGTTGGGCATCATAATCATATTCAGCGTATACTGATGTCGAACTTTCTACTGACATGTTAAGGAACAAATCAAGCATACGACCTACCCACCCTGCCCCTAATCGTCAATGCACATGCGCGCAGGCTGGACTTTTCTTCTCTTCATTTTTATTTTTCCTAAGTGGGGGCTGATATTATTCTTTCCTCTATTTTCCCTTTCCGAGACCATTTCAATACATGCTCGCTTATGCTGAATAAATGCATTTCCCCCCATCCAAGCAAATGCCGACAAAATGGCGACGAAATGGCGACGAAATGGAGACGAAATGGCGACGCAATTCTGATCAAATAAAATAACACCTTTTTCCGACAAATGTGATGTTGTTAATACTACCCTCCAACACAATATAATACGGCAATAACTTCACCACGATTTTTACAATTTGCGAAAAGTACAATTTTGTAATCACTAGCAGTTACTTTTTCCCCCTTCTTTTCCTATATTTCCCGTCTTTAAAATTACCATTTTTTCTAATAATTTTATTGGGACATTTTTCATGATTGTTGTGTATTTTGTTTTTATACCGATTATTTGTGTTGTTGCGTATCTGTCTTTTTCCAATCATGTTACTCGCGTTGTTGTTATTGTTCTTCCTTTTTTTACTTCTCTTGTGTTTGTTTTGGTAATTAATCATAGAAAAGTTAAAATTACTGCATAGGCTATCATATGTCCGTATTATTTCCACCGAATTACTTTTCCTTTTTTTTCCTTTTTTCTGTCTTTTCATTGAGACATTTTTACTGTTTTCCTTCTGCAGAATAACCCTAAGTTCACTATTCAATTCAGAAATCGTTTCGTAGTTGTTCATACTTTCTACCACGTGATGGTTCACATGTTGCATCTCATGATGGTTCACACGTTGCACCTCGCGATAGTTCACATGCTGCATCTCAAAATGGTTCATATGTTGTATGTCAAAATGATTCATATTTTCCATCTGTTCATTTACCATTTGGTCCCTATCTAGTAGGGGTATTATATTTTCTAGTTTTAGGTAAAGATTATTTTTGTTATCATCTGGATTTATTATTTTGTCTTTAATATTGATGGATATTTCATGCTCACTATTAAAAATAGGGGGATTATTATTATTTTCTATTACATGATAATTACCATGGTTTATTTTGAATAACTCAGGGGGGGGCAGCACTTGCTTGTTACTGAGATCACCTCTATCACTACCTTCGTCAGGGTGACCATTGTCATTCCTCTTATTACTAGGATTATCCTCCCCACAATTACTACTCTCGTTCGTTGCTACAATGTTGGCAATCATTGATGAAACGTTGTGAGACATCACCGATGCGGCGGCATGATCACCCTTTTCAGTGTTACCCGTTCCCATTGGCAGAGTCCCATTTATTACTTTTTCTTGTGCCTGTACATTATTTTTATCTAAAGAGTCGGCATAATTTATACACTCATTAAATGGTTTCATACTAGACCTGTCCACACCTCTGTTCATAAAATAAACATCCTTCTGTAAAATTTTTGCTCTATTGTAGTAGCTCAAAAGGGGGGCACCAGAAATAAATCCTCCGTTGGAGTTTACCCCGCTTGTTTTCTCACACAGTGCATTGTTTCCATTGATGCTGATACCATTTGTGACGACACAACTGCTACTGTTGCTATCTTGAGCACTGCTACAACTATGAGCATTGGAATTCCTCCTAGCACCACTCGGAGGAAAACTCTCACTTGCATGAGCGTGACCAATATCACTAAGTACATCTAACACCATATCGTTGAAAAATAGGTGTGAATTCGGAAGTATATTCCTTTTATCTACGTTCTTCAAATTTTTCATTAAAAAGTCACTCACATTTGTTCCGTTTTCATAATTCTTCATCTCAATTAAAAAGGAAGCACTCTTCTCTTTCCCTCGTTTTTCAGTGTCAAGCACAACACTAGTAGAGTAATCATTATCATCGCTGTCGGATATGCAAATGACTTCCTGTGCACCTACGGGAGGGGAGGACAAAAATGGGAGGGGTATTATTCGCGTTCAACTGCATATGCACACACGCACGGAAACAGGTACAGCCACATAATGCATGTGAGTAACATCTGTCTAATCAGCTGTCACATGTTCACACCTTTTCCACCGCTTACAAATGCAATAAAAAAAAGAAATGAAAAGAAAAAAAAAAAAATGGTATGCTCTATTGCAAAAATGAAAAGCGTAAACAAATTGTGTTTCTCATTGCGAAGAATTTAAATAGTCTACTAATGTAGAACTATTTATTTTCTTTTTTTCTTTTTTTTCTTTGCAATTCGAGCGCAAATTTTATTTCTCTACTGACTGAACGGTCACGGCACACGTTATTCATTCGCTTTTTATTCGCCTTTCTTTTTAAATTGAGAGTACTTGGAACCTGATGCACGCTTTTTCCCCTTTCATAAAACTTGCGCAATTATGTGTACGTGAATATAAACATGTATGCGTGTAGTTCATCTTTTCCCTCTTTTTCAAAACGGCTAAATATAATTTTGCACCTTTTTATATAAAATTTGATTACAAATTTTTAATTTCTAAAAAAAATTATCAAGGGGAGAGGGAGGGGAGACAATTTTTGGCGAAAAGGTGTGAGAGCGCGCGTTCTTATCCTGATCTTTATCGTTACATATGTAAATGTATATGAACTTGCCTATTGTACGTGTGCCTATGCCTTCATAAGTATTAGGAGTTTACATTTGCGCTTTCGCTTGCATATTTTCATTCATTTACGCGTACGTGCTAGCATGCATGACTCGTGCGTGCATGCGGTGCGAGCATTGGCGATGGGGCTTAACAATGCATATTTGCCCCGTACGAACTCAAACCTATGTGCAATATACCTTGTATTATGTTGTGGTTATTTTGTTGTTTGGTACTTTCATAAGAAATGTAATTATTATCATCTTCAGGATCAGAGTCCAAAATGATAACTTCATTTCTGTTGAAGAGGCTGTCATTCACTCCTTCATATTCTATACTCTTATCTGTAGGAGAAAAAACAAGTGCGTCGCATATGTGAGATCATTTTACATAAACGCAGGAATAAGAAGCAAATTCGATGATATCAAAATATGTATATCATCTAACGCGTGAGTAGTCATGACGCGCCGATGTAACACGCTGCGACGAGGTGACACGATTCGTGCACGTCTCCCTACCCGCGACATATTCACTCTTAACTTCTATTTTTTCCTTGGATTCAGTTGTCGCCTCCATATCGTCCACTTGCTTTACAATTTTTCCCTCGGAAGTGTTACTTCCAATGATTATCTCTCCATTCTTGTTGAGAGATACTTCTTTAATGTCTTTTGGGACTTGGGACAGTATATATGTGATGAATGTATCTATTACGAGATCTTTTGGTCTTAGGAAAAGCGAGCATATAGGACATTTCCATCTGTTGTTAAAGGCTTTCGTTTTTTTAGTTACATCAATATAGGACTTCAAATCAAAGCATTGTATATGACAACAATTTATACCTCTACATGGTATTAAAATTCTATCAAATGAAAAAGGACAATTTAGACTAATTTTCCTGTTTGTTTCCATACACATTACTTCGTCATCATCATGTTTTATGGACAAAATGTCAATTATCCTCTGTTTTGCATCCTTAAAATTTAATGAACTCTTAAGTATTACATTCTCTATTATACTTTGTTCTGTTTCCATATTACATAATAAAAATGCAAGAACGTATAACTTAGGTATTTCATAATTGGTTATACTTACATCTATGTTATTATTTCCTGCTTTTAAAGCATGTGTAATTTTTGCTGGACTATCCCTCCTTTTATGATCCCATGAAGGTTCAACTACTTTTTCAACAGCATTTCCATTCACTTTTAAAAGAAATGTTTTAGGCCATTCTTGTATTAAAGATATATTATTACATAAATTTTCTTTATCTATAGTAATACAAAATATTATTACTTCTTTATTTTCATTTTTCCATCTCTTAATATCACATGCATTAACAGTAAATTTTTCTGAATTACAATTCATATTCTTTACCCATAGGACTTTTTTCATAGGGTAAAAAGGATCTAGGTCCTTTAATCTGCATACTACACATAATATTTTATACTCATCTAAATTTTTATTATCACATGAATTCTGAATGTAACAACTTACATGTTGTAATTTATTACACTGGACACATTTTACAACACAATTTTTACTAATTATATTTTTTACCATCCCTCCACATGCACATGACGAGAAATCGTTATGCTCTTCATATATCTTTCCTGCAAATTGGATAGATGAGGTAAAAAAAAAAAAAAAAAAAAAGATGAAACGCGAGCATGTGAATGGGATTGCAGCACTTGGATGCACATTCCTTCGAGCAGAAGAGCATACATACAGAAATGCATATATACGTATATTCGTATATATATATGTATATATATATGTATACATATAAGCATGTACCCCCTCGAGCGCACCTTTCACCCCACTGCGCGACAAATTACCTTTTCCCCTCCTTGCAGTCTGCGCGTTGCCTCTTCTTCCCGGGGGAATTTCGCCGTTTGCATAACTCTCGCTCTCATTGTTATTACCAAAAAGGTTACTATTCCCCTTGTTACTGCTACTGTTGTTATTGTTACTGTTATTACTTTTACTACTGGAATTGTTTGGAAAGAAGTAACTGTTATTGGCACTCAGGTATTTATTCCCATTGATGATACACTTACCACTATCGGGGTTGTTACCACTAGCATTTCCGCTACTGCTAGTATTGTTATTTATCCTTCTTCCGTTAAGGGTTTCAAATATGGTTGGTTTTACTGATAATATAAATTGATATACTTGTTCTTCCTTTTCTGCATCTGTAATGAAATCTAAAATACGCTCAATTACCACAGCTTTTTTCCCATGTTGCGAAAGTAGAAACTTCCTACATAACTGGTTCAGGTCGTACACCCTTAATTTATTTAAGCTGTAAAAGGAGAGAAGGGAAGAGAGAAAAAAAAAAAAAAAAAAAAAGAGAATTTTAGCAATATTTTCGGGTGCCATCGAATGTGTGTAATTACACGTGTATACATATTTATAATTATTAACAGATATATGCAGACAAAATAGAAATCATGCTACGCGTCAGCAGAGGTGGGGGACCGATATAATCGCGTGACGTAAATTTTTTGAGGAAGCAAAAATGTAAAGGTGAAAATAAATGAACATTACCATTCAGACATTTTCTTATTGCAAACATTGTACGTCATTGTTCCTAGTATTTTCTTTTTTTTTTTTTTTTTTTTTTTTTTTTTCCCTTTTTTGGTATTAACTTCCTGTCAGTTTATAACTCTTTCCCTTTTTTCCCTATTTTCAATTTTTTATATCCTGCTTTCTACTCCCTATTATGTATTCCCTTACTTCTCCTTTTATATGTTAGTACAATGTTTTGCATTAACAAAAAGATATTTGGGAATGTAGTCACAATCGCTTCATTAATGTCTACTTCCGCATAAAATGAATCATCAATGATGGCCACATAATTAAACATAAAAAGGGGTATATACATGTGCGCACAGGTATGTACCTAAATGCGTATATTTTTATGTAATTATGTTAGCACCTAAGGCTTCGTATGTGTATGCATATCTGTCCTTATGCACATCTGCATTTAAGCGTGTGTACCTTAGCGCATATTTGCATTTACGAACATTTGCCTTTGCGAGCATCTGTATTTGCAAAAATATACACATGGAAGCATGAATTTATGTGTACGTATCGATGGGCATAAGTGAGAAAATGCACATAAGTTACACGTGTGAACTGAAGTTCTTTACATGAGAAAAGCTATTTAAAAAAGCTTTGATATTCAAAAAAAAAAAAAAAAAAAAAAAAAAAAAATTAAATAAATAAATAAATACAAAATGAAAAAAGACAAAATTTTTATTTTTTGCAAACTTCAAAAGGTATAAAATAATGGTTTTCATTAATATGATAAAATTAGAAGGACTTTTATTTTATTAACCTAAAACCTATTTTAATTTTTTGGGGAATGGGGAAAAATGAGCTAAAAAAATGCAGTGCTACTGGATTGGGGTCCACATATAAATTGTGCATGTATACATAAATATGTAAGTATAAGCAAATGTATGCGTAAATGTATATAAGCACATGCACGTAAGCACATGTATATAAGCATATGCTTATGAGCACATGTTTATAAGCACATGCGTGTAATCACAAGTATATATATATGTACAAGTTTAAGTACACAGGAACAACATAAGTCAACGCTTTTGTTCACATATTATATGTGCACGTAAAGTATATATGTATATATACATATGTATATATACATATGTATATACTTACATATGTATGAACATGAATATATATGCATACATAAATCTTCTGAAAAATAAACTTTTCGTGTGAACTTAAATTTACAAATTTCAAGAATTATTTTAATACTGTAAATAAAAAATTAAGAAAAGAAGATTACGAAAAGTAGCTCATGTTGCAAAATAATAATAAATCTCATGAAGCATCATTGTGTTAAAATCCTTACGTTAACAAAAAAAGTTATTGCGTATACATTTACATGTACATAAAAGTATATATGTATATGTAATAAATAAATATACATACATATATTTATATATATACGTATATATATACGTAAATAAATAAGCAAATATATAAATACATGTATAAAAATGTATAAATAAACGTAAATATATGTAAATAAATAAATATATAAATATAACCAAATATAAATATATAAATATAACTAAGTATATACATATATATATATACATAATAAAAATATAACTAAGTATAAATATAAAATATATATATATATATATATATATATATATATATATATATATATATATATATACAAGTATAAATATGCGTAAGTATATGCAAAAATAAATGTTCGAATATCTAATCTTACAGTTCTTCCTTCTGTACATTTGCCTTTTAGTATAATTGGTAAAAAGGAAAAAATATCAAATAAACCCGAAGGGTATATATATATATATATATATATATATATATATATATATATTTATATATAAACCTGTAAAAAATAAAAGTATTTATTTTTAGTTATCAATAAGGTAAATTGAAATTGTTAATGAAAAGCTTTTTTATTTTTCTTTCTTTTCCTTTTCTTTTTTTTTTCTGGTTTCTATTTCTGAACATGTCGAAGCCATGCGTAGTTTTTAATAGGTTAGAAAAACTAAGCAGGCAAATATTTTTAGAATTTTTTTTTAAAAAAGCTATTGTAGCATGTTATATATATTGCTAGTATGTATACTTAAATGTGTACACATGAGCAATAATGTTACGTTATTAATTCTTGGAAAGTTTTCTCAATTATGGTTACTTTGTTGTAATTTTTTTTGCTAAATTATGTAGCAGCTTATTTGGGTTTTCCGATCCTTTTCCATTTCTATTTCCCCCTTTTTTTATTTTTTTTCATTAGATACTGTGCTTTAACTTAATTTTATCATAACAATAATAAACTCCTTAATTTAAAAGAAAAGTTGTAATGCACATATTAACATGTGAATGGTTTAATAGGGGCTTGGAAAAAAATACAAGTGCGTGTATCGATGACTGCAATCATAAACACTTTGTTTTATATGTTAGCAAAAAATAAATGATGAATTTAATAACCATGGCTTCTCCGTTTTTACATTTGAGCGACAAAGTGCAAATACGCAAAGTTTTGGGTAGCAAAAGGACGGGAGAAAACTGAGCTTTAATAAAAATGGTTCTAATGTGTTTTTACCTGTACTTTTTTTTTTTTTTTTTTACCTTAAATTTGCGGTGCTCTATTTTGATTTGATTTCATTTGCGGCGATTTGATTTTTACTTTTATTTTTCTCGTTTTCTTTCCCATCATGTGGTTCATCTTTTCGTTTTGTCTAATTTTAACTCTTTTTACGTTTCTCCAAATTGTAAAATTTCTATGCACAGCTATTTAGGTGGATAATTTTACTAGGTAAAGAATGAAGATACATGCAAGCACGAATAATTGTAGATATACACATGTAGAGGAATATAAGTACAGACGCACACACCGAATGGTGAAACATTGAAATAAGGGTGATCCGTTATTATTTCCTTATTCTTTTGCCTCAGTTCACTTTTTTTAACCGTGATATTTTTACAACCGCTAACAAATCTTAACTTTCAAGCTTTATGAAATAAAATATGCAATTGTGACGGGAAAAAAAAAAAGGGATATAAACTACATTTGCCGTTTTTCCACACCTTTGCGGGGTACGTAAAGCGGATTTCAGGTTGTAACTCACCTTGTGTTACACGTAGGCATGCACACGCGTGTATATTAACATACATGCATACATACGACCACACATAAATACTTAAAATAAATCGCTTAATTCGCACGTCCACATTTATACCCTGGCAAGGTTTCTATATTATGAATAGAGTACATGTATTAAGTGCGCATATGCAAGTGGCGATAAAATCAGGCAGTAGTAAAACGCAGGGAGCAAGGGAAAATACAAATGACAGGTTAGTATTTTAAAACTTTAAAATGTGTAATAAAAAAAAACGAAGATCACAAAATTGGGGGGAAGTATGTATATACAAGGATTAAATTTAATGGTGTTCAAGTTGCAAAAAATTTTATAATCGACATAAATTTACATTATTTCGTTATTTGCTTCCTTTATCAAAATGCATGTAAACGCGTTTTATCTTCGAGATGCACTTAAATGGTGTACGTAAACATCTCGATTTTGCAAGAAAACACGCATAGTGATTAATGTTAAAACGTTGACAGGTTGGGAGAGAAGCGGTATACCTTTTAAGTTGCGCCTATATATACATACACATAAGAGTACATATAAGTGTAAATACGTATTTATGTGGAAGTTTTTTTGCACAAATATACGGCAATTACTTCATATTTCGCTTCCAATTTACGAGGAACCATAAAAGCGGCGTGACGTTACGTTAAATATGCAAAAAAAAAAAAAAAAAAAAAAAAACATCAAATTTGGTATAACTAGTTTTTTGCAACATATACACATAAAATTATTTTTCCTAAATTGAACTTTTCTATTTCTCCGTTACTCCACTATCTCGTTTACCCGTTTAACGTAAAGCATTTAATATTATTGATCTTTTTTGTAATTTTTTCAAATGCTCGTTGCCATGCGCTAACGCGAAGGTTCATTATAAATATGGTTTGTTATTTTCATACGAAAAGAAGTAATGGAGAGGGGGGGGGGGAAGAAATATATGTTATTAAGACTGTTCAAAAGTGCATTTCAATGTGTTTCCATTACGCGTTAGTACACCTTTGAATTTTGTTTTTTTTTTTTTTTTTTTTTTATGTGTATACATATGGGATTTTGTCACATGCTGAATCGGTTTAATGTGGAACTCCCCACAGATTAAAGTGTTCTTACGTCTACGCGTTTGCAATCACCTTCACAAGCATGCACATGCTTTTACATACGCATTTATACACGTGCGTCAGTACGCATAAACGTATGTCCTTATTCATGTATGTTCGTGCGCACATTACGCAAAAAAAAGGGAGATGGGCTTACATAAGTTCGCACTTTTGGGTGTTTACAAATGATCACCCGTTTACGTGGTCTCATTGGTTAGGACATGTGCGTTTTCACAGATCGGATACTTACGAGTGTTCACATGGTCACTCACTCCCCCATTCACGAGAACTCTGAAAGAAATGTGCATTCGATGATGGTGAAAGCAACGGACATGCAACAAAAGGCAAAAAAAAAAAAAAAAAAAAAAAAAAAAAAGTTGATCCCACTATTACATAAAGGATAACATGCCCTTTTTTTAAAAAAAAAATTTTAACACGTATGAGTAAACAAAAATGTAGTTATAAAAAAATATAGTAACTCCCCCCCCAAAGGTGTATATATATAAAGAGCACACACAATTGTCATACAACGAGAAATATGCTTATAAAAATACGATTATAAAGAGTGAACAAAAACTATTACTCGCAAAAACTGAATAAATACATGTTAACTATTTGAGCATTTTTTTAGCTCAAAATAGCTAGAAAAAAAAAAAAAAAAATACTACGGGAATTTAAAGGAAAAAAAAATAAAAAAAAATACGAAAGTAGGTACATGTTACGTTATAAGGCAACCCCTAGCACACTGTGCATATCGCTACACGTACGCGAACAGTACGAATGTACATATATTTGCATGTAAAGCGTATGCGTGTATAGCAAAGAAATTTTGTGCGCACCATACCGCTTTACCACCAACCCGTTTGGAGTGATACGCAAACGTACGAGAGGCTCAGCTCAGGAGAAGCAAAAATAAATAAAACTTCTTCGCGCAAACATTTTGCATTATAACTGAGGAAAAGAAATAGAAAAGCATATATATATATACATATATATATATATATATATACATATATATATATATGCATATATAAAACCTTCACCCCATCCTTGTTTGTGTATACTATTATAAATGAAATTAATGAAAGTATTGGGATATATAAACATAATCACAAATTGCGTAAATGGGATTTTATGCAAAGGGGATAGGAGAAAGTATAGTGTATTTACAAATAATTTTATTTACTCAATAAATACAACAGCGAACTTGTATTCTTTTACGGCAATCATGAGTAAAACACCAGAATGGATAAATGAAAAATGCCCAGAGCATAAAAGCTATAATATTGTTGAAAAACGGTACAATGAGAAATTTAATATGACTTACACGGTGTATGAGCATAAAAAGGCGAAAACGCAAGTAATAGCGTTAGGTTCGAATGACCCCTTGGATGTAGAACAGACATTTGCATTTTACGTTAAAACATTGACCCATTCAGGTAAAGGAATTCCGCATATATTAGAACATACTGTTTTATCTGGTTCAAAAAATTATAACTACAAAGATTCCATGGGGTTGTTGGAAAAAGGGACTTTAAATACACATTTAAATGCGTATACTTTTAATGACAGAACTGTGTATATGGCTGGATCTATGAATAACCGGGACTTCTTTAACATCATGGGTGTGTACATGGATAGTGTATTTCAGCCAAATGTTCTTGAAAATAAATTTATTTTTCAAACAGAAGGATGGACATATGAAGTAGAGAAATTGAAAGAGGAAGAAAAAACTAATGAAGATATTCCAAAAATTAAGGATTATAAGGTTTCATTTAATGGCATTGTTTATAACGAAATGAAAGGATCATTTAGTAGCCCATTGCAAGACTTATACTACGAAGTAATGAAACACATGTTTCCAGATAATGTTCACTCCAACATTAGTGGTGGTGATCCAAAAGAAATTCCAAACTTAACATATGAAGAATTCAAAGAATTTTACTACAAAAATTATAATCCCAAAAAAATTAAAGTGTTATTTTTTAGCAAAAACAACCCCACCGAATTACTAAATTTTGTGGATAATTATTTGAACCAGCTAGATCTTACGAAATATAGAGATGACGCAGTTGAAAATGTACAATATCAGGAGTATAAGAAAGGACCCTTTTATATTAGGAAAAAATTTGCTGATCATTCGGAGGAAAAGGAAAATTTAGTTAGTATTTCATGGTTACTAAACCCAAAGAAAAGTAAAAGTTCAGATGTAGACTTAAGTTTGGAATCTCCCACGGATTATTTTGCTCTCCTAGTTATAAACAACCTCTTAACGCATACGTCAGAAAGTGTATTGTACAAAGCGCTTATCGAAAGTGGGTTAGGTAACAGCATTATTGATAGGGGACTTAATGACAGTCTTGTTCAGTTCGTTTTTGGCATAGGGTTAAAAGGAATTAAGGAGAAAAATGAAAAGAATATAAGCCTCGATAAGGTGCATTACGAAGTTGAAGATATCGTTATGAAGGCTCTCAGAAAGGTTGTAGAAGAAGGCTTCAACAAATCAGCAGTAGAAGCAGCTATAAATAACATCGAATTTGTGTTGAAAGAAGCCAATTTGAAAACATCTAAAAGTATCGACTTCGTTTTTGAAATGGCATCAAGATTGAATTATAATAGAGATCCACTTCTAATATTCGATTTTGAGAAACACCTGAATGTAGTAAAAGATAAAATCAAGGGAGTGCCAAAATATTTGGAAAGCTATGTTGAAAAGCATTTTCTCAATAATGATCATCGTGCTGTTATCCTACTCGAGGGAGATGAAAATTATGGAGTCGAACAGGAAAAATTGGAAAAGGAGGTTTTAAAAAAAAGAATGGAAAATTTTTCAGAACAAGAAAAAGAAAATATCATAAACGAATTTGAAGCATTAAAAAAGTATAAAAATATGGAGGAATCCCCTGAACATTTGGATAAATTTCCCATTATAAGTATATCCGATTTGAATGAAAAAACGCTCGAAATTCCAGTTAATGCATATTTTACAAAGGTAGATGAGGAAAATAATATTGAACAATATAACAAACTGAAGTCTAGTGAAATTACGTTGAAGGAGAATATGAACCGTTTTGTGGATAAGTACATTTTGAAAAAGGATACAAATAATGCACATGTTAGCGACAATGAGATGCCAATGCTAATTTATGAGATGCCCACAAGCGGTATTTTATATTTGCAATTTATATTTTCATTAGACAATTTAACATTGGAAGAGTTAAGTTACTTAAACCTTTTTAAGTGTCTAATTCTTGAGAATAAAACGAATAAAAGATCGTCAGAAGAATTCGTCATTTTGAGAGAGAAGCATGTGGGAAATATGATGACAAATGTTGCTCTATTTTCAACAAGTGATAAGTTGAACGTTACTGATAAGTATAATGCACATGCATTTTTTAACTTTGAAATGCATGTATTGAATCATAAATGTAAGGAATCTTTGGATATTGCTTTAGAAGCATTAAAGGAGTCTGATTTTTCAAATAAAAAGAAGGTAATAGAAATATTGAAGAGGAAAATTAACGGAATGAAAACAACTTTCAGTTCAAAGGGACATTCTATTTTAATTAAGTATGTCAAATCTCATTTGAATTCAAAATATTATGCACATAATTTAATATATGGATATGAAAATTATTTGAAATTACAAGAACAGTTAAAATTAGCAGAAACAGATTATTCATCTTTCGAAAAAATGCTTAATCAAATAAGAAATAAAATATTTACCAAAAAGAATTTAATAATGAGTGTAACATCAGATGTAGGTACATTAGATCATTTATTTGTCAAGTCAAAAGAATCATTTAAAAATTTGTTAAGTTATTTTAAGGAAAATGAAACCAATGAAGTAAGCTGTATAGGATGGAATGAAGAAATAAAACAGAGTAAAATACTAGATGGTGAAAAGATAAAAAAAGAATTTTTTATTATACCGACTTTTGTAAATTCTGTTTCTATGGCTGGTATTTTATTCAATGAAAAGGAATATCTAGATCCAGCATTTACTGTCATTGTAGCAGCATTGAAAAATGCTTATTTATGGGAAACTGTTAGAGGACTAAACGGGGCATATGGTGTTTTTGCTGATATCGAATATGATGGAGCAATTGTTTTCTTATCAGCAAGGGATCCAAATTTGGAGAAGACCTTACAAACATTTAGAGAATCAGCTCAAGGTTTAAGAAAAATGGCAGATACTATGACAAAAAATGATCTTCTTAGATACATAATTAATGCCATTGGAACTATTGACAAACCGAGAAGAGGAATCGAACTTAGCAAACTCTCCTTCCTCAGAATTATATCAAACGAAACTGAACAAGATCGAATCGAATTTAGAAATAGAATTATGAACACTAAGAAGGAAGACTTCTACAAATTTGCAGATCTTCTTGAAAAAAAAGTCAACGAATTTGAAAAAAACATTGTCATCATTACGAGCAAGGAGAAGGCAAACGACTACGTTAACAATGTTGACCAGGAGTTTAAGAAAATACAAATCGATTAAGTAGGGGGGAAATGAGCCCCTTCTCCCACGGGGAAAATATTTTTAACGCAACTCACGCGTTTACATTTCTCGAAATTTCCTTTTTAAAAATGTCTTCATGCGTTAAATGCGCATAATGAGCAATACCAATGCCAAAAAATAAAAAAAAAATAAAAATAAAATAAAAATATAAAAAAAAAAATAAAAAAAAAAATAAAAAAAAAAATAAAAAAAAAAATAAAAATATAAAAAAAAAAATATAGTAAAATAAAATAAGCGAATAATTTTATAACTTACATCAATTCCATGCATGGAAGAAAAAATAAAAAACGTTTTTAAGCATTTTCATTTTCAACCTTCTGGCGTGTATCCACCCTTACGCGTTACTTTTCCGATAAAGAAGAAAAGAGGAGGAACAATTGGTAACGAGAAATCGTTAGTTCCATTTTTTCTAATGCGGATTCAAAAGGGGTTGCAAAAAAGGGCATGCAGAGACCTGTACCCCCCAAAGCGCTAACTTTCCAACCATATTCTACGCAAGTGTCTTCTTTACGACGAAATGGACGAATGACATGCCCCTGACTCTGTGGTGTGAATGTGTAATTCACAAATTGAATGGTTAATATTACTTTAGCATTTGCAGTACGGGTGGGTGGAAGCACCTTTAAGGTGTGATCTTTTTTATTTATTCCCCTAGGGCATGCAGCGATGGGGGAAGGGACGCATCGGATAAGAGCTTCTGCTATGTTGTGTTTTTACATTCTCCCTGATGCTGTTGATACTGCCGCTGCGTTTGTACTTGCTGTATGTATGGTTTACACAGCAGTTCACGTCTATTCGTTTGCAAGCGCGTATGTGCTCTTTACACATCAGTGACGGAAGTGTGTACTGGCTTGATGTAACACCCCTGAAGAGACCCATCGGGATCAGCGCGATTATTATTCACGAACGCACTTGTGATACGTAGATCCCGTTTCGTGAAGATGCTTAAAATTGTAGCTACAACATTTTTATGTCTAACGTTAGCCATGTTTTTTTTGGGAACAGTTTTTAAAAAAAAGGGGAAGGCAGCACGTGGTAGGGTATATTTTCAAACATATATATATATATATATATATATATATATATATATATATATACATACAGTACGTACATACATAACAAACTTAAAAATAAGATTAAATCGTTAGGCATAAATCAACACACAAAATGCTTTATTTGCATTATTATTTTTGTAAATATATATACATATATATATGTATATGCATTTAAATTTTTTTTTTTTTTTTTTTTTTTCTTTTCACCTCTAAACAAAAATGAAATAGGCATAGGTAAATACGAATAAACACAGCAATTAAAAACTATTTCTTGAAACATAAAAAACAGAAATGAACATTTCATTCGTTTAATTTAAAAAGTGATACACAAAGTAATATTTGCTTAGGGAATGAAGAAAAAAAAAAAAAAAAAAAAAAAATTATTTCTTTTTTTTTTTCTGTAAAACTCTCAAATATCAATATCATAAATGAGTTGTAATATGGGTATAAACATATGAAGTGGAAAAGGTGCACATAAAACACCTTCGTGTTGTTTTGGAAGGGGCATTTTCTTTAATTAGATGAACAAGAGTAACGGACATGTATACACATATATATACATCGATATTGGTGTATACATATACATGGGGTTTTATGGCAATAGGGAGCGTACATGTCGGGGGGAAACTTTACAAGTGTGCGGGTACATATATATGCACAGCGTTCGAATATTGTTATCATATATAACTTGGTCTACATCGTACATTTGCACGCACATGCGTGTATGTATATATATACACATAAATACGAACCATACGGACCATAAGTATCATAAGTGCTATAAGTGCGATACGTGCGATACGTACATAGGTACATACATGTATGCGCATGCAAACATGGATAAATACAACAAATTACACTTTAAATTGTTCAAGTTTTCCCCATATTGTTATAATTCTTATTATAAGATCTTTGCATGTAGTGTCCCTGATCGCTGTTTTTAAAAAAATTGTAAGGAAAATGCCCATACTGAGAATTAATGAACGTTTGATGCATTTCATTCGTAGAAATTCGTGAATTAAATCTACTATTTGGCATTGTACTTTGAATGGAATATATATCACTATTTCCAAAGGCTCCTGTATCGTTTCCATGGCATGAAATGGGTGGAGGTGGAGGTGGCGGGGAAGCATACGACTAACAAAGTTGAAAAAAAAAAAAAAAAAAAAAAAAATAGGGTAACTCTTATTTTAAATGTCCTATAATAATACACACGAAAAAATAAAGTAACATTTTGTCGTGCACATATATTGCACATATGACCATGTGATCAAGACACACGCAAAAATAATGTAAAATACTTCATTATATGGACATATTTTGGTTATTACATTATTTGGCATTCGGTCTATATTCAAATATTGCGGGGCTAAGTACCTGCGAGGGGGGAGGGGGGGAAAAAATTATACGACATTGGAAAGAAGTAAAAATACACAAAAGGGGAATAAATACAAAATTTTCCTTTATCATTCATATGGCCAAGTGTGCCACCAATACTTACTGCTCTTCTCCTTTTTTTATGGAAACTTTCAAATATTTATTTCCTGCATTAAATCCATTCATTCCTGCTACTGCGTTAATTGCACTTCGTTGATTTTCGAAGTTGATAAATCCATAACCTCTGCTTTTGCCATTAGTTTCTCTTTTTATTGTTGCTCCGAGTATATTTCCGTAATGAGAAAAATGCTGTGTACATGAAAATATCGGTTAAACAAATGAGGACAAAAAGGTAAAATAATGTATATACATGCAAATGTGGACATACTAATACGTATGCATATACATGAACAAGAGAAAAACAGTCATTCAAACATGCATGATTATGACTATTATTTCATAAAATTTGCTATCCATATGACAAAAAATTATTTCCCTCTGTCCCCTTGTACTTTTTTTTTTTTTTTCTCTACAATTCACTCGGAGCTCACCCTTTTCAGATCCTTGTCACTCCAATCATTCGGAAGGTAAAAAACAAAAATAGTACACCCAGGTTTTATTTTCTTCTTGTTATTTTCATTGGAATTTGACTTCAGTAAAACCTAAAAATAGGGTAGAAAATGTTAACAGGAGGCATTAATGGGTGTAATGCAACACTGTCCAGAGAAGGGGACCTACAGTGACCAGCGAAAGTGAATTGTCGCAAGTACAGCACGCACTGCGAATACTTTCCACTTTCATTTTTTCCTATTTCATCATTCTTTCCAACTCATACCTTAAGCCTTTTTCCTGTGTATACTTCCACCTTATTCATATTAGAAATTGCCAATGATGCACTATGGGGATCGGTATATACAACGAAGCCGTATCCCTTACTCGTTTTGTCATTCTTCTTAGCAACCGTTGCGCTTTCCAGATTTCCGAATGATTTGAATTTCTGCAAAAAAGGGACACGGAATTTTATGCGCATATGCATGTGTTGTAAAGCCGAATATACACAACCGCGCATGTACATGTACGTTTACGTTTAGGGACATACACGCATAGGCATATTCATTATAAATACAGTTTTGCCCTTTCTTTTAGAGTGGTTTAAAATGTTTACGTCAAATAAATCCTGATCGTTCCAGTGTGGAGGCAGGTAAAAAACAAAAAGGGTCGTCTTTTTGTTTTCATTGTTAGACTAGGATTGGAAAAAATAAAAATAAAATGGGGGATTATAATTACCGCATATATTCGAATTTTCAGTAGGGAAGTCAAATGTATTTATGGATGAAGATGTTTATGACTCCATTCTTTTGGGGTGCAATTTTTCCCTATCTATAGATATATATGCATGTACACGTGCACAGTTGCACACATGCGTGTGTTCTTTTTCTTACTTGAGACTTTGGCTGCGAGTCCATTTTCGTTGAATTTATATCTAGGCATTCATCAGTCACTTTTTTCGAAGTAACTTTCAAAACATGCCCATTTACGTCCTTTCCATTCATTACATCAATAGCCTTTTGTGAAGATTCCTTCTCGTTATATTGTACAAAGGCATATACATTTATGTCTTTATCTATTATTATGCTATTTATGGTTCCAAACATCATGAAATTCTTTTAAGGGGTGAAAAAAATAGGTGTACATGTACATGTGCACAAGAGAGTGCGTAGGAGTAAGCGTAGGCGTGCGCAAAAACATGCACATGTTGTCCCTAATGCCCTCGTCACGTGCATCTCTTGTTTGTTTTCTTATTTTATATATTTTTCTATCTCACTTTTTTTATGTCACTTTCCATCCATTCGCTCGGAAAATTATAAACAAATATACTGTTTGGAGGAATGTTCTTGTTCCAATCCATCTTATTTTCCTATAAATAGATATATATAGTAAATGGAAAAAAAAAAAAAGAGTAATTAAAAAATATATTGATTGTATTCATACTGAAATATGAATTTCACAGAAAAGTACTTCAATCGAAAAATAAAATGAACAGGACCCGTCACGTTACAATAAAACATAAAGAAGTGCAATACAGAGCATTTTTGAGCACTTTATTTATTTTTTTTTTTAAACACAAACGAAGATACATTATTAAGAGATATGCATCTGATTCATGCAGTTGGCAAAGCAGATTCACTAATGTGCTCGCTTTTCCCCCCTCAACTCTTACCAAATCCATTTAGGTATGTATGTGTGTTTAGTTATTTTTAAAGGTTTGTGCTTTTCTATTTCGCTGTTTCACAGCTTCGTCGTTTTGCAACTTCGCCGATTCGGAATTTCGTTATTTCTCAGTATTTTGTTTTTTTGTCATGTAGATAATTAACGTTTTAAAAGGTGCCAAATAAATGGGCAGGGCAATGTGCTACACAATGAATGAATGAAGCGGTTAGGCCGTTCGTGCGGTATACATGAAAGTAGTATATGTGCATACGGGCATACGAGCCTACGTGCATGTAGAGGTGAACCAACTTATATGAATACATATATATAAAAAAAAACACATACCTGTAGATATATTTGTACTTATGTACGTACATGTATTTATGTATATATTTTTTCTCGTATCTTGGACTATGTATGTTTTACGTAACAATCAGTTTTCTACTTGTAAAAAATTATATTATTCTCGTTCAATAGTTTTGACCAAGTTTCTTTGACATTAATTCGCTTTCGTGTTTGCACTCGTATTCGCATTTGCAATAGCAATCATGTTCTTACTCTCATTTTTTTTTTTTTTTTTTTGTACATTTATACGTACAGCATATTCATATGCAAGAGGGATTGTCATAGCATTATGAAAAGGAAGGCAGCAACGAATTAGCAAGCAAAGAAATTGCTGAAATAATTGCTGGATAAATGAAGAATAAATGAAGAATAAATGCGTGAATACACGAATATAAAAGAATGAGAAAATTAAGAAAAATCAAAAAAAAATAATGAACGAATCATGGAAATAATTATGAAATTATTTTTACAAATGCACTTTTTTTATATATAATAGGGGAGTGGTTTTAATTTTTGAAAAGAGGGAAAAAAAAAAAAAAAAAAAAGAGTATGCCTAGAAAGAGGTAATCACGATAAAAAAAAAAAAAAAAATACTGCCGTTTTTTTAATGTATATATATAAATATTTTTTTTTTTGCCTACCTTGAGATATATGTATATGTATATATGTATGCATTTACTTAAATACATTTGTATGCAATTTGCACTGCATGATTATATTCCTTAGTTTTTATTTTAAGCATTGCCCTATTTTTGACTTTTAGAAAATGCGCTATATATATATACCTTCTACAATTACATGAACACGTTACGTGAATGCGTGATGGGTATGGGTAAAAGGTTACAGGAAAGTGTGATATATAAATAAATAAAAAGCATGTATCTCTTTTTTCTTTTTTTTCCCCATTAATATACATAAATTTTGTTTTTATTTCCAATTTCAAAGGCAAAATCAGAATGAAAAACAACAACTCCATTTAACTTCTTATCCTTATATGCACAAAAAGGAATGTTCGTAAAATGGTGTATAGAACTCAAAGGAGAGAGAAAAAAAAAAAAAAAAAAAAAAAAAAAAAAAAAAAAAGGAAAAAAAAAAAAAAAAACACTTTTTGAGACATTAAAAACAAGGTATGCGTCATTTGCGCGCATTATGGTTACTATCATTAATAAATCTATAAAGCTGTACACACACAAGATGTGGCTAAAAATTAACAAATGAAAGATAGAAAGGATAAGTACTCACACATGTGCGTGCACAATTGTATGCGCATACGTATGCATTCATATTTGTTACATACATGCGAATATGCAGAATGAATAGAATTACAACGGGATGTGCTAAAAATGGGCAAACAGTTAAACAGTTTGCACTTTTTTTTTTTTTTTTTTTTTTTTTTTTAAAATAACAAATGCGCGCATACGCTTTTATAACAGTGAA